>JAVJIF010010612.1:0-120582 GCA_038442645.1 Agave tequilana
TTCTTTCAGGACACCACTAGGGATATATTGCTATATTGTCATGCCCTTCTGATTTAAAATTACTGGGGCAACAGATCAGAGAGCTATGAATGTAATTTTCCACGAACACATGCGTAAAACAGTGGAATGCTACGTCGACGACATTGCAGTGAAAAGCCGCGCCAAGGACGACCACATAGCAGATCTGAAGACAGTTTTTGAAATCATGCGTGCATATCAGTTGAAGATGAACCCCGCCAAATCTTTCTTGGGGGTAACCAGTTGTAATTTCTAGGGTTTGTGGTGACATCCAAAGGAATTCACCTAGACCCAGAAAAAGTCTGTGCTGTCCAGGAGATGCAACCTCCAAGAAATCTCAGAGAGCTTAGAGGATTACAAGGGCGACTAGCATACATCCGAAGATTTATCTTAAATCTCTCCGGAAGATGCCAACTTTCACCAAATTGATGAAAAAGGGCGTCTCAGTCTTTTGGGATGATGCTTGCCAACAAGCATTCGAGGAAATCAAACGATACCTCACGCAACCACCCGTACTTATAGCTCCGGTTTCAGGAAAACCTTTCCTGCTATATGTCCGAGCGATGGATCATTCCTTAGGAGCTTTATTAGCCCAGGATAATGATCAGGGACATGAGCAGGCAATCTACTATCTGAGTAGAACTATGATCGGAGCCGACATCGGTACAACCCGATCGAAAAGGAATGTTTGACGTTGGTATTCGCTGTCCAAAAATGCAACACTACTTAGTAGGCAAGACTATAAATGTCATATTAAAAGTCAACCCTTTGAGGTTTCTTATGACGAAGCCATCACAAAATGGTCGACTGGCAAAATAGGCCATACTGCTATCCCAATATGAGATGCGCTTCAACCACAAAAAAGCCGTGAAGGGACAAGCAGTGGCCGATTTTCTGGCTGAGCATCTAGATCTGAGAGCAACCAAACTTTATGAGGTTCTCCCAGACAAAGTCGCTGAAGTTTGTACGACCCAGACATCTTTCGAAAGACAGGTGTGGTAACTCTTCTTTGACAGAGCATCGAGAACAGGTCCGCAAGGGCATGTCATAGCAGGAGTGGGGGTAGTACTGGTCTCCCCACAGAACTATGTGATCCCTGAGCGTTCTCATTAACTGAGCCCTGTTCTAACAATGTAGCAGAATACAATGCCCTTTTGATTGGGATGCAAATCGCCGATGAAATTGGTGTTAAAATATCAAAGTATATGGTGACTCTAAACTCATCGTTAACCAAGTTCGCGGGGAGTACGAAGTCAGACATGAAGACTTAGTACCCTATTACAACGCAACTATTCACATGGTCGTGAGGTTCAAAAATTTTTACATCGACCATGTACCACGCCAGCAAAATGTGCACGCAGATGACTCGCATCTCTCGCTGCCTATTTAGCCCTTCCAGCTGGGGTAGTAGAGAAAATACTTGTTTACAGTCACGACTTGTATTGCCCAAGAGTCATTTTGAAGATCATCAAACGTTGACAGGAGACTGTCAAGTAAAAAAAGCTCTAGAAACTTCAACATGAGCAGAACCTAGAGATTGGCGATTCTCCTACATCGACTATATATTATACGGCATCCTGCCTGATGATCCCAAAGAGGTGGCTGCCATTAGAAGGAAAGCCTACAAATTCTACTATAATGCGATCACGCGAACACTGTATCGCCAATCACAGGATGGGATCCTCCTCCGCTATCTGTCACAAAGAGAGATACAGGAAGTACTTAAAGAAGCGCATGATGGCATGTGTAGAGCTAATCAGCGTGGTCCGAAGCTTGGGGATTGACTCTGAAGACTGGGATATCATTGGCCTAAGATGATCCCAAAAGCCATCACTTACGCTAAATGATGTCACACCTGTCAGGTCCATGGTGACTTCATCCATCAAGCACCAGGATATCTTCGCTCTATAACCTCAACCTGGCCATTTGAGATGTGGGGAATGTATGTGATCGGCCCTGTCAGCCCACATTGATCCAAAGACATCGGTTCATCTTAACTATAATTGATTACTTTTCTAAATGGGTTGAAGCTATTCCCTTGAGGGAGGTAAAAGCATTTGATGTGATCAAATTTATAAACATCACATCATTTACCGTTTTGGTGTGCCATGACGGATTGATCATGATAATGGGCCCCAAGTTCGTCAGCCAGGCTTTTCAGCAGTTCTGCAACAAGTTCAGAATCAAGAGTGTGTTTTCAACGGCATACTACCTACCCGCTAACGGCCTCGCAGAAGCTTTCAACAAGACTATTATGAAACTTCTCAAGAAATTCGTCTCAGAAGCCAACGCGACTGGGATGACACGTTAGGTGAACTCTTATGGGCCTATCGCACGATAGTTCGAACCCCGACGAAGGCTATACCTTTCTCTTTGGTGTATGGGTGTGAAGTTGTGCTCCCATTAAAAATCCAAATCCCATCTCTACGTGTCGCCTTCGCAACCGAGATGACAAATGAGGAGAAGCATCGACTGCGACTCCAAGAACTGGAAGCGTTGGACGATAAACGCCTGCAAGCTCAATAACAAATCGAGCTCTATCAAGCTCGAATTGCCATAGCCTTCAATAAGAAAGTCAAGGAGCGAACTTTCAAGAAAGGCGACCTTGTCTTAGCCGTCAGAAGACCTATGATGATAACGAATAAGACCAAAAGAAATTTCATCCCAAATGGGAAGGACCATTTGCATATCACCTCATAACCTCAGACGGTGATACGCTCATGATGCCAATCAATGGAAAATTCTTCAAGAAATACTATCCTTGTTGGCACTCTTCTCTTGATCAGGTTAATACTACACCTCTGACCGAAGCTCCAGATCCAAGATCAACGCCAAGAAAAGCTTTCTTTCTCTACTGGATCACATCACGGTCAATCAGTATCAAGCTAATCAAGCGCTGGTTACGTCATGATGCGTGATGTAAATATTGATGAAGGAACAAAATGCAAAACTTCAGTTTTAGTTTAGTTACTCTTCTACTGACATCCGACACCTCCGATGGCTAAAGATAGAAGAAAATGTTGGCTTTCAAGTCCAACATAAGTCTTCGACAACTCATCATGCTGAGGGGAATAGCATGGCTAGCCCAACTCAAACCGTAATTGGTAAGGTACACCAAATCCGTTGATAGCTGAGGGTTTGCTAAAAATCCTAATGGACTTGGTCTCATCCTCTCCTCCAAAATCTCTTACCAATTCTCACCTATAGAATGGTAGAGCTACAAAAATACTGTGTTCATCTTCCTAAGGAAATGAACTGGGATTTGTCAAATTAATATTAAACCTCTGATAAACTAGATTTTTCAATCCCCAGTGGATTCAGTCAAGTTAATCATAAACCTCTGATAACAAAACTCATTAGTTAGAAATCATCATTGTTAAGTTTAATATTACACCTCTAACAGCAAATTTCCCTGTGTCTAAGGAAATCAACGATTGTCACTTAATATTAAACCTCTGACAGTTCATTTTACTCTCCATCCAAAATCTCCTACCAATTCTCTTTCATAGAAGGGTAAATCCACAAATGCAATCATTGCTAAGTTAACACTATATCTCTGACAATGAAAAATTACAATACTCCCCAACGAGCGTAAACTTCACTTGTCTCTCCTCTACATGGGGTCACAAGTCTTTAAATCCTTGTCAAGTTAACACTACACCTCTGACATCCCAAACTTCACTTGTCAATTCTCATCAATAAAATGACAAGTCCTCAAAATTGCTCATATCGCAAATAAATCCTTGTCAAGTTAACACTACACCTCTGACATCCCAAACTTCTCTTGTCAATTCTCATCAATAGACTGACAAGTCCTCAAAATTGCTCATATCGCAAATCAACTACTGTCAAGTTAACACTACATCTCTGATATCCCAAACTTCACTTGTCAATTCTCATCAATAGAATGACAAGTCCTCAAAATTGCTCATATCACAAATCAACTACTGTCAGGTTAACATCACGCCTCTGACAAATTACTGTTAAGTTTAATACTATACCTCTAACAGTGATTAAGTTGCTGCCAAGTTCAATATTAAATCTCTGACAGTCACTTTCACTCAGACTTCTATATCGAAGCTTAGATGAGAGATGCTAAGTTTAACATCACACCTCTAGCGTCCAGTTCATTGCTAAGTTCAACAATATACCTATGACAATGACTTTCCCTTGAACTTCCCTATGACTAATGCCATATCAAAGTTGAGATGACAAATGTCAAGTTCAAAATTACACCTCTAGCATTACCTTCACTGTCAAGTTTAACATTACACCTATGACAGTGATGTTTTTTGTCTTCTCAAATGAAACTGAAATTCCCGTAGGCAAGAAAGACTGTCGGGTATACCACATCAGCAATGATTACTTCATGTGGCAGTGTTGGCACCATATAACGCTTCAGCCATAGCATGAGAAAGCCCGTCAATAGAGCTCGATCAGAAATAGGAACTCAGGCCTAGTGATGAAAACTTTTAAATACCGTATTAGGTCTGAAAGTGTCCTAGTTCGACTCAGCGGTGTAAGAGCTCTCAAAGGCATTGATCTTCTAAGCAATTTCCTCGTCAGTGCAAGGGGCCAGACTAGTCACTGGGCTATCTTTCTCATTTATGCCATTGAACAGATAACTCACCCAGGACATCTGCTTGATACCCCTGTTCCTCCTGGAGGATATCTACCTGCAGATGTGGAACTGGCATAACACTTCCCAGTATGTCTCATACACCTGAGGGTCCTCTTTCCTCAAAAGGTGAAGCTCCTTAGAAGTTAGGACGTATTCTTCATAAGGGCATCTCCTATAACTAGCCCCGAGACTTCATATAGCTCATGAAGAGCAAGCCCCATCTCTCCGGCTGGGGTAAAAAATGTGCTCACCAGAGGATTATAATGCTCCATGACGCCATAAAAATTGTGCGAACTCTGCGGGAGGCCATATTGGACGGCCCTGACCGAGTGATATAACCCCACCTGCTGTAGCAGAGCCCCGAGCTAGACGAGAACAAATCCAACCATTCTACCCCACCATGATTTGTCGGTGGAATGGGCCCACCCGAGCAGACGAAAGTCAACGGGAAAATCACCCCTAACTTTTAAAAACTAATTGATGAAGGTGGCGCCAAGCTGAGGGGTCTCCTTTTGGGTACTCAGGCCTAACTAACCGGAAAATAAACTGAAGACATCTTTCCCATGGCCAGCAGAGTATACTTCTTTGGCACCTAATCTGCCGAGAGAGACGCCAGAGACAAACCGGGAAAGATCCAATCCATCGTCCGATGAATGGACATGTGTTGACGATAGGATAAGGAATATATCCTCTCCATATTGGGAAGGCAGAACCTCCTGTCCCCTATCTGACGGAGCCACTTATAATCTCTGTCATGCAGAATCCTATCATCCTCGTCAATGGCGTCACCAAAGAGGAAAGCAGGCTTCCGTAACAGAGTACGAGAATCCGTCTCAAACAGCCCAATAGAGATAATCTCCCGAAAGGTCACAATACTGGCCTTGGAAATCTTCTCCTTTCGCTCCTTTGACTTATCAGTAGTCACAAGGGTAGTCTTTTGAAGCACGAAGGTCAGATTACGATCAGCGCCACCTACATGCCCAAAGTGGTACTTCTTGGACAAGGGGCTAGAAGAGTATCGCTGTGCAATGAAGACGACACTTAGTCAGAAATCTAAAAGAAAATGGCTAACTATTTGAAATTCAAATGCGGGAATGAACCCAGACGTAGAAATCAGCAAAATCTGCGCCCAGACTCAAAAAATGCGAGGCTTGCATGGAGCCCGCATTTTAAAATCCATAACTTAGAAATTTTTTTGAGTGTCAGACTCAGATGCGAGAATCACTGAAACTTGCGCCTAATCTTAAAGACGCGAGAATCATAGGAAGTCTGCGTTTGAACTTTCCATACTTAGAAAAATTCTGAGTATTAAGCTCAAAACGCAGGGATCAACGAGGCCCGCATTCAACAAACAAATACGGACTCAAGTTGATGAAACAAAGACACAGAGGTCGTCAAACCCGCGTCTTGCCTACCAATTCAAGAGCCACGTCTGAAAATCAAACACGGGCATGAGCCTCGCATTGGCGGTCCACATTCAAAAGAGACTTAAGAGTTAAGAGAACTCTTTAAGCCCCTTCAATGGCAAAAACCAAATCATATGGTTTTACTACCTGAAATGGGGGCCTCCTGCGTGGAAGGACCACCGATTTGAATCTCCGAAGAGATAGCGCTTGAGGACGAGGAAGCAGGTTTGGTCTTCGGTGCCATTTTCACCGTGAGAAGATCGGTGTTGAAGACGGTGAAAATGAAAAATATCAAGCTTTTCTTAACCCTAGATAAAATGCTCAGCGAAGAAGAAGAAGAGTCTAATGATGACTCTTAAAAGATTGTTGTCTTTTATAGGCACAGTGATCCGCAGAGATACGCGGCGCATGGCTCGAGGCCTAATTCCCGCCCGACGCGTGGCGTGCGTCTTAAATGCCACGCGAATTTCGCGCGTCAAAAGAAAGATGCCCCCTTAACTCCGCCGGACATGTGGTAACGCGCCCAAAACGCAGGACTCGTTTTTAACAAAAATCGTGTCCCTCCAAACGTCGCGCCTCTTCAGCAAGGCCAAAGCCACGCCTAGTCAACAAAGTGAGAGCTGCGTCTCCACTTCAAAGATCGCGTCCCTCCAGAGGCCGCGTTTCTTCAGCAAATTAATAGATGCGTCCCCACTCACGAGTGAAGACTGCGTCTCTAAAGCAACAAGACCCCTGCGTCTACAAGACTTGCATTCAGTCTTTACTTCTGCAAATCAGTTTAACAGTACACTAGAACAAGCAGACGACTGTTTACCCCTGGTTCAACAGTACTCCAACAACCAGCTCAGAGCACTGAGAAGGTCTGGACTGTGTATCTAGACACTCACCACGTCATCTCTGGTGGCTTCAAAGGGTTTTACAGTACACTCAAATGATTGTCAATCCAATCATGAGAAGTATGAATTCAACCAAAGTTCAAAGTATTTCAAAATTTGTCCCAGTCAACCGTGGAATATCGAAAACTTTAGAGGGTTCTGTAGGCTGTTTAAAAATCACTGAAGACAAGTTATCAAAAAGAAGAATCCAAACTCCAGACGCAAGGCTAATCATCGCCACCAACGCAGCACCAAGACGCGAGGGTTGAAACCGTGTCTCAACATCACTGTAAGGACCAAGACGCAGAGCATGAAAATGCATCTCAGCATTATTGCAGTACCAAGACACAGAGTCCAAAGCCTGTGTCTCACATGAAGCTTGACGCAGACTTGGAAGCTCGCGTTTTTTAAGCATCACCTCAATGGCAAAACACGAGGCCCAAAGCCCGCGTCTCGGTTATAACTGCCCTCATTACTGGGTCAATTACTGTCCATGTAATAAGGGAGTTAACCCCTATTGTGGAGATTTTAAGGGACACTTTTACCTCCTGAAGCCTCTATAAATAGCCCAGTGTGCTATTGAAGAGGGGTCTGTATGACCTAGGAAAGAGGAAGACAGTGATTGTAGTAAAAGTTTTCCTTGAATCAAATGAAAAGGATTACAACAAAAAAACTGTTTTTCGGTTACAAGGGAGGGAGAATATTGAATCTTGAATTCCCCCTTTGTTTAAGGCTGGGTTCTTCGTGTGGCGGTGGAGAGTGAATCTTGTTCTCCGTTGACCAGATGACCGTCCTTCAGGGATCTCCTCTTCGGCCGGTAGAAAGAGTGACACAGCTCTGTCTACCAAAACTCTAAAAGAGAAGGTAGGCGAAAGCTAGCTCGTACGCAGCGAACTTGCTGAAGAGTTGATCTGCTTCTTCTCTCTCTGTGTCGCCCTCTGTCTCTCTTCGCCTGATTGATTCTCTCCGATCTCTCCTTCTGATTGCTGATTGCCTCGACCTCATAGTAAACGAGGCTATTTATAGAGGTCCTAGGGGTGAACGTGCCCCCTGAAAACGCTCCACAATGAGGGCCAACTTCCCCTCTACATGGGCGGTAACTAACCCACGTGCCTGCTAAAGACATGCCACGATGGGGGCTGATTTCCCTTACGTGTGGGCAGTGATTGGTCCCTTAACCAAGGCGGTTATAACTGAGACGCGGGTTTTAGACCTTTGCGCCTTGAGGCTGAGACGCGGGTGTCAGGCCAACGCGCCTTGATGCTGAGACGCGGGTGTCAAGCCAACGCGCCTTGATGCTGAGACGCGGGTGTCGAGCCAACGCGCCTTGATGCTGAGACGCAGGTGTCGAGCCAACGCGCCTTGATGTTGAGACGCGGGTGTCGAGCCAACGCGCCTTGATGCTGAGACGCGGGTGTCGAGCCAACGCGCCTTGATGCTGAGACGCAGGTGTCGAGCCAACGCGCCTTGATGCTGAGACGCGGGTGATAGTCCCTCGCGTCTAGAGCTTAAAATTTTGCTTTTCAATGGCTTGTCCTCCAGTAACTTTTGGACAGCCTATAGAACCCCCTTCAAAGTTTTCGATATTCCGCAGTTAACTGGGACGGATTTCGAAATACTTTGGATTTTAGCCATATTTGCTTTCATGACTGGACTGTTAGTGCTCCGGTTTGATTTTATCTGGAGTTGGTCTTCGTGAGTGTACTGTTTGAACTCTTTGAAGCCACCAGAGTTGATCATGTCGAGTGTCTAGATGCACAGTCTAAACCTCCCCGATTGCTTTTAGTCTGTCACGGGTGTGATTTAAGCCAGGAGTGGTTGGTCGTCTGCTTGCGTCAGTGTACTGTTGAACTGATTTTGCAGAAGCAGGAGGCCGAACGCAGGTTTTTTTCAAAAAGCCGAGATGGTACTGCTTTAAAGACGCGATTTCTGTAGGGTGCGTCCTTTGGCAATGGAAACGCGCCCGATCTTCCATGAGGCAGACGCGATGTTGGGCCCGCTGGGTCGGACGCGGACTTTGTAGAGAGATGCGACCTTCCGAATGCATTTATGGAGATGCTGACGGGGCATGTCCATCTAAGAGTGCGTCCCTTGGGTGCGAATCTGTGCCGTGTGATGATTACGCCGCCAGCTGGCCTGGGGAACCGGCAGGATTTCACCTTTTGGCGCGTGGACTTCTCGGTTCATTAACTGAACCGCGCCACGTGTCAAATGACGACTCGCTGCGGAGTCGTGACGCATGATCTTCGTGATGATTTGTTCCACGCGTCATGCGATGATTCGCTGCAGCTTTTATCGGGTCATACGCCGCGTATCTTCGCGAATCCTTGTGCCTATAAAAGGCAACAGTCAGAGAGGCCTCTTTTCTTCTCTGAACGCACTTGCTCAAGAGAGTTCTCTTCTTCCTCTGTTGAACTGTTCATCTCCATTACTGGACTTTTGAACTATTCATCTCCTTTTACTGGAATAAAGATGGCACCCAAGACCAAGCCAACCGCCTCTTCTTCACGGGCGACTGCCGCCGAGGTCCAGAGGGGCGCTTCCTCTGCGCAGGATGTCGCTTTCCCAGATATAATGCCTTTTAGGCGTGGATTTCGCCATTAACGGAAGCTCATAGAACCCTAAGAATCCTTAACACAAAATATAACTCGTGTTTGATTCTCAGACGCGGTCTCAGACGCAGTCTTTGAGTTGATAACCGAGGTGCGGGTTTGGACCCTCGCGCCATCGGGTCCTGCGTTTCGGATTCTTCACTTAGAATATTTCTAATTGTGAAGGGTTCAGACGCGGACTTAGTTTGCAGAACGCGGATTTGATCCTTGCGTTCTGTTCCATCAGCTGCCGATTTTAATGAATCTGGCACCTGAGTCCAAGCAATTAGAAATCTGGGGTGTGAAAGGAAGGGAGTTACCCTCCTTAACTTCTGGCGGTTGTGGTGATGGAAGGGTTAAGGTGGATAACTCCCTTCTTTTCGCACCCCAGAAGCGACATCAAGGACATTCCATGACCTTCTGGTGGTGGAGACGCGGATCCTGCAGGTCTGGACGCGGGTTTGATAATTCCTGCGTCCAGTATCTCTTCTGCGTTTGGACACGGTTTCGCAGGTCTGGACGCGGATTTGATAATTCCTGCGTCCAGTATCTCTTTTGCGTTTGGACGCGGTTTCGCAGGTCTGGACGCGGATTTGTTAATTCCTGCGTCCAGTATCTCTTCTGCGTCTGGGTTATGAACACTTAGCATTTAAGTATCTAACTAAGTGTCCTTTTCTTTTGCAGTGCCCCATCCTTCTGCCTCACTCGCCAAGACGCGCCACTTTGGACATGTAGGTGGTGCTGACCGGGACTTGACCTTTGTGCTACGAAGGACTGTCCCTGTGACTGCTGACCAGTCGCAGGATCGCAGGGAGAGGCTCTCTAATGTTGACATGAGAACTCTTCGGGTACTTATGACCGATGCAACATTCTCAATAGATGCTCATGTCAAGCTGGAGAAGCCTGCCTTCTTCTTCGGAGATCGTATCAACGATGGCTGCTATCGTGTGTATGACGGAACTTATAAATGGCTCCGTCAGATAAAGGGTGGAAGGTTCTTTCTTCCGGACATGGAGAGGATGTTCCCGCTGTCCTACTTCCAGCACATGTCCGTCCCTCGGAAGATGGAATGGGACATTTCTCGATATGTCCCTGAGATTACTCTCGGTGATTTGGGTTCCCATAAAGTACACCGTCATGATAGCCATGACAGGTCGGTTCTCGGCCTTTTCCCTGAGTCGCGCAAGTCTGAGGTTCCAGTTGGAGAGATACCAAAACTTGGCACTACCTTCCTCAACTCGTTCATGGAAGCGGAGGGTGATTATCCGGTCGGTTTCCGTCCGCCCGGGTGGGTCCATTCCACGGAGAACTACTGGTGGGGCAGGATGGTGGGTTCGTCCTCACCGATCTTGGGGATCTGCTAAAGCGTGTGGGACTGTACCCGGCGGTCAGGGCCGTACAGTGGGGTATCCCACCAGGCTCTCATAACTTTTTCGGGATCCTGGAGCGCTACAATCCTCTGACGGGGACATTCTTTACCCCGGTCGGAGAGATGGGCCTTGCACTGCACGAGCTACATGAGGTCTCGGGGCTGGCAACAGGGGACATTCCCTATGAGGAATATGTCCCGACCACTGAGGAGCTCCACCTCTTGAAGAAAGAGTTTCCTCGGGTGTACGAGACTTACTGGGAAGTGATGTGTCACTTCCACATTTGCGGTCAGATAACCTCCTGGAGGGTGCAGGGAGTCAAGCAACTGTCTTGGGCCAGTTACTTATTCAACGATGTCAATCATAAAGACAATCCGATAACCCGACTGGCTCCCAGTTCCGACAGGGAGATTGAAGACAGGATCGACAAGGCTTCTGAAGGCTTCTACACCACGGTTTCGAACGAGGACGGTTTCGATCCTGACCTAGTTTTTGAAAGCTTCCACCATCAAGCCCGGACCCCTTTCTCCGATAGGGCACTGTTAGCAGGCTTCTTGATGCTGTGGCTGAAGCGTTGTGTGGTGCCCACGCTGCCACATGAAGCTATTGTTGCTGATGTGGTGTACCCGGTGGTGCTCCTGGCTCATGGCAACCCTATAGCCCTTCTCCCGGCCGTGGCGGCTGGCATTCAGAGCGGGTTGCAGGCGCTAACCAAGAGTTTCTGCGAGGCGCCAAAAACTGTCGACTCCCACGGCAAGCCGTATGTTGACTCAGAGGGAATCCGACGGTGAAGCGCCCCAACCCTCGGATCGAGCTGCCTTATACGTACCTCATGGCTTGGTACGTGATGCACTGCCCTTCTCTGATGACGGTGGTGCGTTGGAGGGAGAGTTTCGTCCCTTTTGTACAGCGGTTGGAGGATTCGAGCTGGCGTGATCTTTATATATATTACGTCCGAAAGCGACTTTCAGATCCTGCGAATTACCAGCTCAATCGCTGCTTCTCCGAGATCTCTGGTGCATCTTTCGGGGATCTATTTACTGATTCCGTGGGCCCAGATGGCTTCACGAGGTTGTCCGCGGGAGTCTTCTGGTGGTTGATCAATATTCGGCCCGGATATGTGCTTTTCCGGCAAGGGACTTCATGCACCATCGAGCCGTACATGCCGAATCGTTTCGCTCGACAGTTCGGCTACGATCAACTCTACGTCGGGAATCCCAATGCTCGACTCGCCTTCGAAGGGAACTTGTCCGAAGGTGCTCGGGCTTGGTATTACAGTGTGGCCGGAGGGACGGGAGCAACTTTCCGTCTACCTATCGAGGGGTCCAAGTGCCGTATGAGCTTCAGCTTCTGCACTTGGTATTTCCAAGCCATCCAGACATCAGACTTTGTTCCGGCGTCTTCATGTATTGAGATCATCAATGCAAATCTCGAGGCAAGGTCAGAGTCTGGTAAACACTCGAAACTCACCGACCAGTACCTGAAGGCCCAGAAGGAGGTCGGGAGAAGATCGGGAAGAGAGCCACAAGCAATAAGGGCGGAGCGCCGCGACCAACAAGGGAGGAGCCGCAAGCAGCAAGGGCGGAGCCACGAGCGACAAAGACTCGACAGGTGGTAAGCAAGCGTCGTCAGCGCTCTGCTTCAACTGCTGAACCTGCTCCCAAGAAGGTTCGGAGAGACTTGACAACCGAAGTCTCCCGATCTGAAGACATCCCTGCTGTCGTTGAGGTACCGAGGGAAGAAGATATAGCTGAAGAGGATGTTCCTTTAGTCCGTGCCCCTAGGTCGAGCAGCAGAGACCGTAGGTCTACGGAGGACGGGGAGCTCGTTGACAGAGCCGCCACCGCTGACGAGGATGAGCAGCTAGAGGTCGACATCATGAGTGGAGGAGATGTCGATATTTCAGGGATTTCAGTTCAACCCGGATTTTTACTTGCTCATGAAGGGAGAGATGAGGCACAGCAACCTGGGTCACCTTGTGTCTTTATTTCCAGTCCTCGGGCAGTTGACCCCAGTCCTACCACTGGGGTAATTGGTGGCAAGGCTCCGGCTGCAGAAATCTCGCGCGGGGCGCTATCGTCTTCCTCACTCTCAGGGGAAAGCGATTTTGAAGACGAGGTCGACTACGGCGATGAACCCGCTCTTCCTGATCGAGAGTAAGTTCTCCACATCTCAGAGGAAGAAATATACGGGGGTGAGCCATCAACGGTATCACAGCTGGCGATTATTCCCGTTGAAGGTACTCTTTTCACCTTTTGACCTAATTTCTCTTTTCATTTTGAAGAGGATGTTTTAACATTCTTCTTTTATGCTGCAGGGTTGGCCGGGGATATTGAAGCTGTAATCTCCTCGCATATCGAGGAGACGGTAAAAGAGCTGACCCAGTCCGAAGGAGTCGAGGCTTCAGTTGCCGAGATAATTCCAGAGAGGGCAACTACTGAAATTGGGGAGCCTTCGATTTTGCCGGAAGAGGAGGCAACCCCTAAGGCTGGGGAAGAACCCACTCTGCAGGGTGAAGAGGTTACTATTGAAGCCAGGGAGACTTCCACTCCGCAGGATCCGCCCAAGGATTCGACATCTCTGGACCTCCCAGAGGTTGCGCTTACTACTCCATCATTAGCTGTGGAGGATCCTGCAGCGATAACACTTCCGGAAGCGCCAGTGGCCAGTCTCTCTCTTGCCGTATCGCCGGTCAGCACGACTCTCGCGCAAAAAGAGCCGGCTTGCACCCCTTTCCTCATGATAGAAAGGGGGTCGGGGAGTACCTCGGGTGATGACACCATGGATTTCCTAACACGCAAAACGGTGCAGCAGTTCCTTGACGCGATGCGATCGTGCATCGATTTTATCCTGTCTGGGCGTAGCTCTTTTGACTTTGCTCGGACGTTTCTTGGAAACATGGTCGGTAACATCGAATTAACCGGAGGCTCCTCACTTGCCAAGTCGTGTATGCTGTTGGTGGAGCGATTGGGAAGTGACCTGAAAGAGCTGAAGTCTTTGGACAATGCTAGTTCTTCTCAAGAAGCCCAGGTCATCTTGACTAGGCTCCTAGCACCCAGGAATAAGAGCGACAGGAGGTGGAAGCACAAGTTGCTGAAGAGGTCCGCAATCTCGAGCGTTCCCAAGCTGAATGTCAGAAACTGGCTGACGATTCAATGGAATCCGAGTTCATCCGGCAAAACGCAGAGCTCGCCATTACCAATGCTCGGTCTGCCATCGCTAAGGCGGAAGCCATGATCGCGGATAATGAGAGGACGCTTGCCACCGTCCGGAAGAGGCTGGAGGAGCAACAAGCTGCGAAGGCACGAGCTGAAGAAAGCCAGACCATTCATTCCTCCAGGTTGGAATCTCTGCGAGCACAGCTGGCTGCAAAACCCTTTTTATCTGAAGAGGAGCTGCAGGTCCAAGCCATGATGGAGGCTGAGAAGGCACGTCAGCACGAGATGCATCATCTCAGGGAGCGTATCCGTTCTTTGCCGGATCAAGACTTTTAGCCTTTTCCCCTTCTTTCCTTTTTTTGTAAAGAAGAGGACACTCTATTAGAGTGTTTGTATCCACTTTTACTATTTTCGATATAATAAAAGTTTTTTGAAGTTTTTGTTCCATCTTCTTTGTTTAGCTGTAGATGAATTCAACTCCCTGATCACTGGCTGTGAATACTGAATTTAGGTAAGACTAAGTTCTTTCAATGAGACGCGGCGTCGAGCTTGATGAGACGCGACATTGATCCATAGAGTGAGACGCGGTCATCCGTCCATAGGAGCTTAGATAGAACTAAGTCCTTTTGATGAGACACGGCGTCAATCACAGGGTGAGACGCGGTCATCATTCCATAGGAACTTAGACTTCACTAAGTCCTTTTGATGAGACGCAGCGTCAATCCATAGGGAGACGCGGTCATCAGTTCATAAGAACTCAGATAGAACTAAGTCCTTTTTGATTAGACGCAGCGTCAATCCATAGGGAGACGCGGTCATCAGTTCATAAGAACTCAGATAGAACTAAGTCCTTTTTGATGAGATGCAGCGTCAATCACAGGGTGAGACGCGGTCATCATTCCATAGGAACTTAGACTTCACTAAGTCCTTTTGATGAGACGCAGTGTCAATCCATAGGGAGACGCGGTCATCAGTTCATAAGAACTCATATAGAACTAAGTCCTTTTTGATGAGACGCAGCGTCAATCCATAGGGAGACGCGGTCATCAGTTCATAAGAACTCAGATAGAACTAAGTCCTTTTTGATGAGATGCAGCGTCAATCACAGGGTGAGACGCGGTCATCATTCCATAGGAACTTAGAATTCACTAAGTCCTTTTGATGAGACGCAGCGTCAATCCTTGGGGACAAACGCGGCTTTGAGTAACGCGAATTTGTCCTGTCAATGAAGACGCGACTTGAGCGGATGCGAGGGATGCAGCCTTGTGTATTTTCCACTAATCTCAGAATGGACTAAGTGCTTTCCCTTAGAAAGGGCCCCGTTTGCTGAAGGGACGCGACTTTGAGTCACGTGGACGCTCCTTTAAAACGCAGGTGAACGCCTTCCAATTTGAGAAAGGTGACGCAGATTCTTGGACGCGGCTTTTCCATCTGCGTTCAATGCAGCCGGACGCGGCATTCCTATCTGCGTTTAATGCAGCCTGACTTAAAGTTCAGAGATCTTTGACCGCCAAGTCTTCGCTGACGATTGGGAAACCGGGTCATCCGTTGTTTCCCGAAGCAGTTGTCCACGCGTCGGTTTTCCATTGGGCTTGGGCGTTAATGCCCTTTAATGCAAAACCGGCGCTGACGGTTTGAGATCAGCGCCTGCGATGCTTCCCGAAGCGACGTTCCACGCGTCAGCCTCCCATTGGATTTTGACGGTCGTGCGTTCATTAAGGCCGGCGGTTTTAATTAATGAACCATTAATGACCGTTATCAGGAGTTGCCTATAAATAGGACTCACCCCCTTTCTTTAACAGCGGCTGCTTAGACCGTGCTCTGTTTGAGAACGAGTACTCTGAGGGACTCTGCCTTCTCCCTTCAAGGACCCTATCAGGGGTTTGCCTCCATGGATGAAGGTGCCTCTGTGGATGAAGATGACCCAGAGCTTTCATGCTTCTGTTTAGTCTCTTCAACGGATTACCACTGTCAAGTGATTTCAATGGCAGGAAGCGTCTCTTTGAGCACTTTTTACGTCCGCGTCTCAACGCAGATAGTTCAACTCTTAACAGAGGCTTCTGCGGGTATGCCATGCCCACTTACCATGACATTTTAGATCCAACCAAGTTTGAATTTCAGTATACCCCTTAAAGAGATATCATCTGGACCTTCTTGTGAAGTCGTGGTTGGTGCATTCCTTCTGAATTTACGATTCGCGACTTAAACTTCCTTGGACGCGATAAGATCTTGTCTTGGCTTGGCCGCGGCTTTACTCATGAAGCTCGCATTTTAAAGCCACTGACTTGGATGAATTCCAACTCGGGTTGAAGGCTTCAGACCCGAATCTTGCAACTCCTGTTCCTCCAACAGAGAGATGGCAGTTTTCGGCGTCTGATTTTCTGCGCACCTTGTATCTTAGACGCGGATGTGGAGTTAAGTCGCGTTTGTATTCTGTGTGTATCACAGTCTCGCTCGCGTCTGTTTTTATTACAGTCTCGCTCGCGTCTGTTTTTATTATCGCAGGACTGTGGCTTGCTGCGCGGATCATTCCCGCGTTTGCGGCCTTTGAAAATAGTCGCGTCTGTGACTTAGTTTTCTTCTGTTGAAGTGTACTAAGCTCTGAATTGTCTGATTCCCTGTTTGTTTTTTTGCAGGTAGGCTTGGTCATCCTTCTTCATGTTCGCTAAGTCCGTGGGAGAATATATCGGACGGCGAACTTGTTCGATGTTCGTCCACAAGGGAATATATTATGGTCCTCGTCGTCCACAAGGGAATATATTATGACCCTGACGAGGAATCGACTCTCGCCAAGGTCTCTTCAGATCCACTGCACCAATCATGCCTGCTGGCAAGAGATGGTCAGGGTAAGTATGGCGGCGAGGAGGTTACGGTGGACACGGCGGCAGGTAGGATCCTCTTCCTCTCCCACCCCAGAAGTAACATCAAGGACTCCTCATGTCTGCTGGATGGTCTGCTGGGGAAAGAGATGTTCATGAACGAAGGGTTGCCGGACTTTCTGCTTCAACCGGACCTCAAGAACACCATTGCTCTTAGCTTAGTCAGCTAGGGCTCTTTTGATGTTTACATCATGCATCGTGGTGTAACCAGCTTCTATTGTAGCCACAAAACATCGCGCACTTGGAATCAGACGCGGCTTTAAGGAGTGAGTGCAACCTCTGAGAGGGAGAGGGACTTCTTTGTACTCCTTAATTGTAACACTCCATCTTATTGTAAGAGAGCGTTTTGACTGTAACACTCAATCTTATTGTATAAGAGAGCGTTTTTGTATCACTTTCATGTACCTGGAAATAAATAAAAGTGACACTTCTCTTTTTGCCTCTTTCATTGTCTTGAACTTTTTTTGTCTTTAATTAGACGCATAGAAGCAAAGAGTCTTTGACTTTGTCAAAATTATGATGGAAATTTTAATAAGTCAAACTTTGTGGAGAAAGATCCTATTTCAGGAACTCTCACGATACTGTCAGAGGTGTAATATTAACTTGACAGAGGTGAAATTTTTGATGGACCTGCCACTTTATAAGAGAAAGTGACAAGTAGAATTGGTACCCTCAGGGAGGGTGAATTTTTATCAAGTGTTTGGGATTAACTCGAT
Source organism: Agave tequilana (assembly GCA_038442645.1). Taxonomy (NCBI): domain Eukaryota; kingdom Viridiplantae; phylum Streptophyta; class Magnoliopsida; order Asparagales; family Asparagaceae; genus Agave; species Agave tequilana. The sequence goes on from JAVJIF010010612.1 coordinate 17,635, forward strand.
TGAGCTCAACTGGGGATTTGATGGAAACACTGTTGATGGTGTAGTATTAACCTAACAATATTTTTAGGTAGACTTGTTATTCTGTTGAAGAGAATAACAAGTGGGGCTAGACTCGTGGGGAATCTAGGAAAGTTTGTTACGTCAGAGGTGTGATATTAACTTAACGGGTTGAAAGTGGTCTTGTCAGAAGTGTAATGTTAACTTGACAAGGATGTGAGTCAGAGGTGTGATATTAACTTAACTCAGAAGTGTCACTGTCATAGGTGTAATGTTTAACTTGACAGTGAGGGTAATGCTAGAGGTGTAATGTTGAACTTAGCATTGGTCATCTCGGCTTGCATAAGGAAGTCCGAGGGAAAGTCATGGCCATAGGTGTATTGTTGAACTTAGCAATGACTTGGATGCTAGAGGTGTGGTGTTAACTTAGCATCATCCATTTCAGCTTCGATGTGGAAGTCTGAAGAAAAGTGACTGTCAGAGGTGTAATATTAAACCTGGCAGAAACTTGATTACTGTTTAGAGGTGTGGTGTTAAACTTTAACAGTAATTGTTAGAGGTGTGATATTAACTTGACAAAGATTGACTCATGATAAGAATAATTTGAGGACCTGTCATTCTATTGGTGAGAATTGACAAGTGAAAATTTTGAAGTGCCAGAGGTGTAGTGTTAACTTGGCAAATTTGAAAATTTGATACTCCGTGTAGAGTTGACAAGCAAAATTTGTACTCGACAAGAAATATTGAAAAGTTTCCATTACCAGAGGTATAGTGTTAACTTAGTAATGGTTGTATTTTGTAGACCTACCATTCTGTGGATGAGAATTGGTAGGGGATTTTGGAGGAAAGAGTGGAGCCAAGTCCACTTTAGGATTTTTAGCAAACCCTCAGCTATCAACGGATTTGAGGTGCCTTTACCAACTATCGTTTGAGTTGGGCTAGCCATGCTATTCCCCTCAGCATGATGAGTTGTCGAAGACTTATGTTGGACTTAAAAGCTAACATTTTCCTCTATCCTTAGCCGTCGGAGGCGTCGGATCAAATGGGAACGTGTCCCTTAGGATTTTTAGCAAATCCTCAGCTGTCAACGGGTTTGAGGTGCCTTTACCAACTACCGTTTGAGTTGGGCTAGCCATGCTATTCCCCTCAGCATGATGAGTTGTCGAAGACTTATGTTGGACTTAGAAGCCAACATTTTCTTCTATCCTTAGCCGTCGGGGGCGTCGGATATTAATGAAGAAGCTCTTCTTGTTTTGATCAGAGGTGTATTTTTAACTTGATCAGCGGAAGAATACCATCTAAGGATAGTATTTCTTCAGGAACCTGCCATTGATCGGCATCATGAGTGTATCGCCATTCGAGGTTATGAGGCGATATGACCCATTTGAGTAGACTGACTCTACTACAAATGGTCCTTCCCATTTGGGTTGGAATTTTCCTTTTGTCTTGTGTGTCATTACCATGGGTCTTCTGACGGCTAAGATAAGATCGCCTTTCTTGAAAGTTCGCACTTTATCTTTCTTGTTGAAGGCTCTGGTAATTCGAGCTTGGTAGAGCTCGATTTGTTGCTGGGCCTGCAGACGCTTATCATCTAAGGCCTCCAGTTCTTGGAGTCGCTGTCGATGCTTCTCCTCGGTTGTCATCTCCGCTGCCAAGGCGACGCGTAGAGATGAAATTTGGATCTCTAGTGGGAGCACGGCTTCGCACCCATAGACCAAAGAAAATGGCGTAGCTTTAGTTGGGGTTCGCACAGTTGTGCGGTAAGCCCATAAGCATTCACCCAACTTGTCGTCCCAGTCTCGTTGACTTTTCGAGACGAACTTCTTGAGAAGCTTGCCAATAGTCTTGTTGAAAGCTTCTGCGAGGCCATTAGCGGCGGGGTAGTATGCCGTTGAGGACACAATCTGGATTCTGAACTTGGCACAGAATCTCTGGAAAGCCTGGCTAATGAACTGGGGTCCATTGTCATGGACAATTCGCCGAGGTACACCGAAACGGTAAATAACGTGATGTTTCACGAACTTGATCATGTTCGACGATTTGACCTCCTTCAAAGGGATGGCTTCAGCCCATTTGGAGAAATAATCGGTTATTGCCAAAATGAACCGATGTCCTTTTGATGATGGTGGGCTGATAGGACCAACCACGTCCATGCCCCACATTTCAAATGGCCAAGTAGAGGCCGTAGAGTGGAGGTACCCTGGTGCTTGATGGATGAAATCGCCGTGCACTTGGCAGGCGTGACATCTCTTGGCATAAGTGACGGCATCGACAATCATCTTGGGCCAGTAGTAACCCAATCTTTGGAGTCGATGTGCCAGTTTTGGGCCAGGTTGATGGGCTCCACACATGCCGTCGTGGGCTTCTTTCAATACCTCTTGAGCCTCCTTTGGTGAGAGGTACCGGAGCAAGATCCCGTCATGCGATCGACGATACAATGTTCGCGTAATCGCATTATAATAGAATTTGGGGGCTTTCTTCGAATGGCAGCCGCCTCTTTGGTGTCTTCAGGCAGGATGTCGTATAAGACGTAGTCGATATAGGGGAATCGTCAGTCTTTAAGCTCTGGACCGGTTGATGCTTCAAGTGCTTCTTCGCGGTGACGACCTCCCGTTGACTCCTGATAATCCTCGAGAGCATTTCTCGGGCAATACAGGTCGTGGCTGTAGACGAATATCTTCTCCATTGCTCCAGCTGGAAGAGCTAAGGAGGCAGCCAGGGATGCGAGTGCATCTGCGTGCGCATTTTGCCTGTGCGGTACATGGTCGATATAGAAGCTTGTAAACCCTCGGCCATGCGGATAGTCGCGTTGTAATAGGGTACTAAGTCTTCATGTCTGACTTCGTACTCCCCGCGAACTTGGCTGACGATGAGCTTGGAGTCGCCGTATGCCTCGAGATTTTTAACGCCAATCTCATCGGCGAATTGCATCCCAATCAAAAGAGCGTTGTACTCCGCCACATTGTTGGAACAAGGCTCAGTTAATGAGACAGCTCGGGGAATCACATAATTTTGTGGGGATACGAGTACTACTCCTACCCCTGCTACTACGTGTCCCTTCGGGCTTGTTCTTGATGCACCGTCGAAGAAAAGTTGCCATACTTGACTTTCGAACGATGTCTGAGTCAGGCAGACTTCAGCAACTTCATCTGGGAGATCCTCGTAGACTTTGGCTGCCCTCGGATCTGGGTGCTCAGCTAGAAAATCCGTGACTGCTTGTCCCTTAATGGCCTTTTGTGGTAAAAAGCGCATCTCATATTGGGAGAGCAATATGGCCCATTTTGCCAGTCGGCCATTTAGCGATGAAGGTTTAGTCATAAGTAACCTCAGGGGGTTGACTTTTGATATGACGTTTATAGTTTGGCCTACCAGATAGTGTCGCATTTTCTGGATAGCGAACACTAGTGCCAAACATTCCTTCTCGATCGGGTTATACCGATGTTCGGCTCCGATCATTGTTCTACTTAGATAGTAGATTGCTTGCTCACGTCCCTGATCGTCATTCTGAGCTAGTAGAGCTCCCAAAGAATGATCCATCGCCCGGACGTACACCAGGAAAGGCTTTCCGGATACCGGAGCTGCAAGGACTGGTGGTTGGGTGAGGTATTGCTTGATTTTCTCGAACGCTTGTTGGCAAGCGTTATCCCAAGTGAATAAGACACCCTTCTTCATCAGCTTAGCGAAAGGTTGGCATCTTCCGGAAAGGTTTGTTGGCCCAAAGGCCTATCACTCTAGTTTTGATGATGATCAACTCATGTAGTTATAGTACTAATGATCTTGTTTAATTAGTGACAGATTCTTTATCAAGATCTTAGTAGGTGCAAAGCTCAACAAAGGATATATTGTCAAGATTTAGAGCTTGCATGATGTGATCTAAGGAGCTTTTGGATCAAGCTTGGACCAAGTCAAGAAGATGAGAAGCCTTCAAGGAAGACTTCAAGGAGTTGAAGACTTGTGTCTAGGTATAAGATTTTTATTTGTTTTAGATAAAAATGTAAAGGATAGATAGTTGGTGGATTGCTCAAGTCTATATCACACACACACTCTTGATAGAACTCTTGATAGAATGATTTTCATAAAAGATTTTCCTAGTTAAGAAAAGATTTTTATTTGTGATAAAATACAATTTGGTTTTTGGTATTCATGTATACATATCTTATATCCAAAACCATATTTAGAGCCTTATGTCAAAAACTAGATATTTCATCTTGATTGTGTGGTGGATCATATCCATACACACTTTGCTTTATAAGTTCAAAATATCTTGTTTTTGTATTTTGTGAAGTTATGGAAAAACAAGTTTTAGAAAAACATATTTTTAGAAAAACAGTTTTTATTTTGATTGAAACTATTTTTCTGGATTTACTGTGAATTTCTGGGATTTTATTAAGCCAAAAGACCAATCCTTAATCCCTATTTTCTGGTTCTGCCAGTTCTGATTTTTCAGAACTGACAGAGGCCGGTCGACCGGGTCGGTCGACCGGACGTGCACGACGTGCACGCCAGTGTGCACTGGAGAACGGTCGACCGGGCCGGTCGACCGCTTCAGAGAGCTTTGCTCTCGGGAAACATCGGTCGACCGGGCCGGTCGACCGACAGAGAGTTTACTCTCTTCTCCAGTTGCGCGGTCGACCGGGCCGGTCGACCGGAGGCTGCAACGGTCACATTTTTGACCGTTGCCGGTCGACCGGACCGGTCGACCGGTAGCTCTGACAGAGCCCAACGGTCAGATTTTTCTGGCCTCTATAAAATGGGGTTTTGTCATTGTTTTGAGCCAAGATTTTTGGAGACCTTAGAGCTAGTTTTTCCCAGTCTTTCTGAAGGTTTTTCTCCACAAAATTAGAGTCAATACTTCCAATTAAAAGGAGAGTTTTATCAAAGAGTGTAAAAGAGATTTTCTTGTGTTTTTCACCAAAGATTCTTTCCTTGCTTTCTCACACAAACACTTGAGCATCCATTGAGCTATTCATTCTATAGGAGTGTTATTGTGAGAGGATTTAGGTGATCAAGAGTTGTGATCACCAAAGTTCATCTTTGTTCTTTGAGAAGGCGGACGGTTGTGTTCGCGGTTTGTTTCGGGTCCTAGTGAGGACTTGGTGTTGTTGGGTCCTAGTGAGGACTTGTAGCTTGAGGTGCGGCCTCGACGAGCCGGTGGGCTTGTGGTGTGTAAGGGACTTGGGAGTCCGAGGGCTTGTAGGTGTTGCGGCACCAAGGAGAGATCCGGTTGGATCGTGCATAGTGGAAATCCTTCGTGTGTCGAAGGCGGGGATGTAGAGCAAGTGTGCTCGAACCTCGAAACAAACCCTTTGTGTTTGCGATTGCTCACTCTTGCTCTCTTACTCTTTTGTCTCACTTATATCTTGCATTACTTATAGTCTTTATCTCTTATATGCATGATAAACCTTTGTGCTCATAATTGCTACACTTGCTTGGGATTGTTGTTAACACTAGTATTCAACCAAGAGAGCCAACGCGGCACCTCAACCCATTCAAGGGGAATCTAGAGGAGTTTGTCCAGAGCCTCGCAAGGGGAATTCGGCAACACTCTTGTGTTATACATAAGTGTTTAATTAAAAGAAGTTTAATTTGGTCATCTTAGTTTAATTCCGCATTATTTGTTCATAAGTGACCATTAGATTAGCCCACCTATTCACCCCCCCTCTAGGTGAACTTACAATTGGTATCAGAGCTAGTGCTCTTGATATTGGGTCTAACAACCTAAGAGTTAAAGATCCTCCTTTAGGCTATTCACAAGATTTTAGTACACACACCATGGACTTCATGTCACCACCCACCTTTGATATTCTTAACATCCAAACTTGGAAGGTTAAGATGTCATTGTACCTCAAGGCCTTAGGAATTCATGCTTATCTTGCTACTACTAATAATGATTATTGTTCAAATAGCAAGTACATTGAGGCTAATGCAAAAGCCCTTCATGCTCTTAAATGTACCCTAAATGATGATTATTTATCTAGGGTTTCTAACATTGAATCGGCTTTTGTAGCTTGGAACATCATCACCTCCCTTGGCGAAAAGGATCTATATTATGCCGGGAGCGATTCGGATGTTGGAAGCGACACCTCCAATAAGTGCTACATGGTCCAAGGGGATAACCCCCTTGAGGTAACTTCCGAATCCGAGGATGAGGATGCTACTATGTCATATGATGAGCTAAATTCATTTTGCCAATTATTGCTTGAGAGATATGACATAATTAAAAGGGAAAATAAAAATTTGAAAAAGGATATTGCTTGCATGCATGTAGAAAATGATTCTTTTAGAAATAAACTTGCAAGTTTAGAAAAAGAAAATAAAGTTTTGAAAAATGAGAATGTTTCCTTATTTTTAAAATTAAATGATTTATGTGAAGGGAACACTATTTTGAAGGATAAGATTGATTTGGTGGAAAAACAAAAGGAAATCGTTTTTCAAGAAAATAAATCTTTAAAAAAAAAATTTGTTGAAAAAGAAAAGGATAATGTTTTTCAAAAGAAAAAGAAAAATAATTCTTTATCTCACCATGCTTTACATGCCACAACTAATGAGATTAAGAATTTGAAAAATAAGATAGAAAATTTGAGCTCTAATTTGAGCACATGTGCATTCAATCATTCTAAGTTGGAATCTTTGTTTCAAAAGAAACAAGTTCCCCATGCTCATGCACATACACATCATGCTCATGCTTATGTTGCACATCACGATCATAATCACACTCATAAGCATCATGATAGGGTGTACACTTGTACACATTGTGGTCGCAAAGGCCATTTAGCAAAATATTGTTTTGATAAGAAGCATAACTTATATTTTGTTATGTCTAAAGGATTTTGGGTTCCTTATAATAAAGCTAACCCAAAGGACCCAAGAAAATATGGGTACCAAAACCCCCACCTTTTGCTTGTGATGTAGGTGAGGGCTCTCTCAAAACGTGAGAGGGATGGTACCTTGGTGGTGGATGCACTTGGACATGATGGACATACTTTTGGGTTGCATCGCTATCAAGGAGCTTTGGTGGATCAACCACCATGCTAGGAGCTTTGGAGTTGGTAACAATTTCTAAACTCCTATTTCATTTATGTACATGCTTGTTCATTCATAATATTCATAGCATGTTCATGATTTTATTTGATTTGTGCTTCATGTGGCATTTACATGCTTAAATGTAGAATGTGTCAAAACTTGCATTTATACATATATGTATAGTGAACTACAATTGACTCATACATATTTGAACTTCTTGCTCATTTGTATCCACTATATGCATGTGTATAGGCTAGTTTTGATGATTCGGTCATTTATACTTGTTATGCCTATCCTTGATCTTACTTCATGTATATGTGTGTTTAATTCAAATCTAATAAATATACATGTATACCCGTGAGTCTCTAGCTTTCATGCAAATATTTGATAGACTCTTTTACAATTTTGAGATATGTATGTGTATTGTTAGATTTGTATAATTCATACATATACCATGAAGATTGTAGTTTTTAATAAAAATGATTTTGTGTTAATTTGATAACAATGATTTCTATGTGATTTGAGCTTCAATGACAACTTTCATGAAAATACTATTTACATAACCTTTGAACACTCATCTTTTATTCAAAAATATATTTATGAGCTTTATGGACTATGAGTGCTTGAATTTTTATGTACTTAGTCTCATTCATGAAAAACATATGATTTGACATATTTGAAGGATCTTTAACTAGTTTTCAAAAACAATTTATACTAGTTATGTATTCTTCAAATAGTTTTTGAGATTGTCACATGATTCAATTTTTCTTAAAATTAATGCTTCATGATTTGAATATTAGTTTATATGTTAGTTTTTGTCAACACTAGGATTTATACTTGAACATATCATGGGCCTCAAAAAGATCTATTAGTAAGTGTGCTTAAATGCTTATTTGAACCCTTGAAATGTACTTGTATTGCTTAGTTTTGATGATTCATACATATTTAAACTTATGTTCACCTTTTGGATTTGATTTATGATCATGTGCCTTTTATTTCATGTATATGTGTATTTTGCCAAACCTTAAAATATACATGTATAACTCTTGAGTCTTTTGCCTTCAATGCAAATCCATTCATATAGACTCACTTGAGTTTAAGAGATATGTATGTATATTTCATGTATTGTCAAAACATACATATATCTTGACATATAGATTTTGTTTTCAATGATTTAATAAAAAAAATGTGAGATGATTTTGATGTTTATGATTTTCTAAGGAATATTGTACCTTATTGCCATTTTCATGATGCCATGTTTCACATAACATTAGTACACTCACTTCTTTTGAAACTATTTGGACTTTATAGATTAGAGTGTTTGAGTGTTTGTGTTTCATTGCTATTTCATGAAAATTCTTAGATTTATTCCTTGATAGAAGGATTTCGTACTAGTTGTTAAACACTCTCATTTAACTAGTTCGAATTCTTCATGTGTTGTTAATGCTAAGCTTAATTCAAATCTTATTTTTCAAGCTTATGCATTAGATTTTAAAATGGTATCAATATTTTTTATTTGATATCAAAGAGAAAATTCAAAATTGTTTTGATAAAATAGAATTACTGATTTTGTTTTGATGAGAAAAATTCAAAATTTTTGATTTGTATTGCCCCTCCTAGACTTCTTTATTTTTGACATAAAGGGGGAGAAAATTTGTTGATTTGATTTTACTTTGAACCCTTTGTTGATGATTGACAAAAAGGGAGAGAAGTATTTGTGTTTTTGTTTTGATATATATGCATGATTTCCTTACTTAAAGGGGAGAAGTATTTGTCCTTCTTACTTAAGGGGAATTAAGATTTGTATTTATGCATATGTGTTTTGATTTATGCAAATAGGAGTAAAAAGATTTTGATTTATGCTTGTTGCATCTCCATATTTGCATCCATATTCATGTGCTTCATGATCATATTTATTATTTATTTTGTATGCATGAGTTAAGGGGGAGCTTCTTTGAAGCTTTACTTTAATCCATGCATATATAACTCCATGAGTTTTGTCATCATCAAAAAGGGGGAGATTGTTGGCCCAAAGGCCTATCACTCTAGTTTTGATGATGATCAACTCATGTAGTTATAGTACTAATGATCTTGTTTAATTAGTGACAGATTCTTTATCAAGATCTTAGTAGGTGCAAAGCTCAACAAAGGATATATTGTCAAGATTTAGAGCTTGCATGATGTGATCCAAGGAGCTTTTGGATCAAGCTTGGACCAAGTCAAGAAGATGAGAAGCCTTCAAGGGAAGACTTCAAGGAGTTGAAGACTTGTGTCTAGGTATAAGATTTTTATTTATTTTAGATAAAAATGTAAAGGATAGATAGTTGGTGGATTGCTCAAGTCTATATCACACACACACTCTTGATAGAACTCTTGATAGAATGATTTTCATAAAAGATTTTCCTAGTTAAGAAAAGATTTTTATTTGTGATAAAATACAATTTGGTTTTTGGTATTCATGTATACATATCTTATATCCAAAACCATGTTTAGAGCCTTATGTCAAAAACTAGATATTTCATCTTGATTGTGTGGTGGATCATATCCATACACACTTTGCTTTATAAGTTCAAAATATCTTGTTTTTGTATTTTGTGAAGTTATGGAAAAACAAGTTTTAGAAAAATATATTTTTAGAAAAACAGTTTTTATTTTGATTGAAACTATTTTTCTGGATTTACTGTGAATTTCTGGGATTTTATTAAGCCAAAAGACCAATCCTTAATCCCTATTTTCTGGTTCTGCCAGTTCTGATTTTTCAGAACTGACAGAGGCCGGTCGACCGGGTCGGTCGACCGGACGTACACGACGTGCACGCCAGTGTGCACTGGAGAACGGTCGACCGGGCCGGTCGACCGCTTCAGAGAGTTTTGCTCTCGGGAAACATCGGTCGACCGGGCCGGTCGACCGACAGAGAGTTTACTCTCTTCTCCAGTTGCGCGGTCGACCGGGCCGGTCGACCGGAGGCTGCAACGGTCACATTTTTGACCGTTGCCGGTCGACCGGACCGGTCGACCGGTAGCTCTGACAGAGCCCAACGGTCAGATTTTTCTGGCCTCTATAAAAGGGGGTTTTGTCATTGTTTTGATCCAAGATTTTTGGAGACCTTAGAGCTAGTTTTTCCCAGTCTTTCTGAAGGGTTTTTCTCCACAAAATTAGAGTCAATACTTCCAATTAAAAGGAGAGTTTTATCAAAGAGTGTAAAAGAGATTTTCTTGTGTTTTTCACCAAAGATTCTTTCCTTGCTTTCTCACACAAACACTTGAGCATCCATTGAGCTATTCATTCTATAGGAGTGTTATTGTGAGAGGATTTTAGGTGATCAAGAGTTGTGATCACCAAAGTTCATCTAAGTTCTTTGAGAAGGCGGACGGTTGTGTTCGCGGTTTGTTTCGGGTCCTAGTGAGGACTTGGTGTTGTTGGGTCCTAGTGAGGACTTGTAGCTTGAGGTGCGGCCTCGACGAGCCGGTGGGCTTGTGGTGTGTAAGGGACTTGGGAGTCCGAGGGCTTGTAGGTGTTGCGGCACCAAGGAGAGATCCGGTTGGATCGTGCATAGTGGAAATCCTTCGTGTGTCGAAGGCGGGGATGTAGAGCAAGTGTGCTCGAACCTCGAAACAAACCCTTTGTGTTTGCGATTGCTCACTCTTGCTCTCTTACTCTTTTTGTCTCACTTATATCTTGCATTACTTATAGTCTTTATCTCTTATATGCATGATATACCTTTGTGCTCATAATTGCTACACTTGCTTGGGATTGTTGTTAACACTAGTATTCAACCAAGAGAGCCAACGCGGCACCTCAACCCATTCAAGGGGAATCTAGAGGAGTTTGTCCAGAGCCTCGCAAGGGGAATTCGGCAACACTCTTGTGTTATACATAAGTGTTTAATTAAAAGAAGTTTAATTTGGTCATCTTAGTTTTAATTCCGCATTATTTGTTCATAAGTGACCATTAGATTAGCCATCACCTATTCACCCCCCCCTCTAGGTGAACTTACAGGTTTGAGATGAACCTGCGGATGTACGCCAATCGTCCTTGCAATCCTCTGAGTTCTCTGAGATTTCTCGGAGGTTGCATCTCCTGGATAGCGCGAACCTTTTCTGGGTCCAAGTGAATTCCGGTGGATGTTACAACAAATCCTAAGAATTTGCCACTGGCCACCCCCAGGAAGGACTTTGTGGGATTCATCTTCAATTGATGAGCTCGCATGATGTCGAAGACCACCTTCAGGTCTGCTATGTGATCACCTTTAGTGCGGCTTTTTACCGCGATGTCATCAACATAACATTCCACCGTTTTGCGCATTTGCTGATGGAAAACGGCGTTCATGGCCCTTTGGTATGTTGCCCCTGCATTTTTCAGTCCAAAGGGCATGACGGTGTAGCAATATACCCCTAGAGGTGTCCTGAAGGAAGTATGCTTTTCGTCATCAGGATACATTTTGATTTGATTGTATCCTGAGAATCCATCCATGAAGGACATTTGTTCGAATCCACAAGTATTGTCAATCATGACATCTGTGATTGGCAATGGGAATTCGTCTTTGGGACAAGCCTCGTTTAGATCACGGAAGTCGATGCAGATCCGGATCTTCCCGTTCTTCTTGACGACGGGGACGATGTTGGCTACCCAGTCGGGATGTTTGTAAGATCACCTAGAGGGGGGTGAATAGGTGATGGCTAATCTAATGGTCACTTATGAACAAATAATGCAGAATTAAAACTAAGTTGACCAAATTAAACTTCTTTTAATTGAACACTTATGTGTAACACAAGAGTGTTGCCGAATTCCCCTTGCGAGGCTCTGGACAAACTCCTCTAGATTCCCCTTGAATGGGTTGAGGTGCCGCATTGGCTCTCTTGGTTGAATACTAGTGTTAATAACAATCCCAAGCAAGTATAGCAATTATGAGCACAAAAGTATATCATGCATATAAAAGATAAAGACTATAAAGTAATGCAAGATATAAGTGAGACAAAAAGAGTAAGAGAGCAAAAGTGAGCAATCGCAAACACAAAGGGTTTGTTTCGAGGTTCGAGCACACTTGCTCTACATCCCCGCCTTCGACACACGAAGGATTTCCACTATGCACGATCCAACCGGATCTCTCCTTGGTGCCGCAACACCTACAAGCCCTCGGACTCCCAAAGTCCCTTACACACCACAAGCCCACCGGCTCGTCGAGGCCGCACCTCGTACAACAAGTCCACACCCGAATTCAAAACACCGCGAGCACACTTGCCCGCTTCCTCAAATACAAAGAAAGATCTTGGTGATCTAAACACTTGATCACCTAACAAAACTCTCACTACAACACTCCTATAGGATAGATATAACTATGGATGCTCAAGTGTAGTGTGAGAAATCAAGGAAAGAACTTTGATGGAAAACTCAAGAAATCACAATAAACACTCTCTTGATAAAATCCCTTTTGATAGGAAATATTGGCACTCTATTTTGTGGAGAAAACTCTGCTAAAAGAATGGAAATAACTGGACAAAAGCTCTCCTAAAATCTTAGCTCAAAACAATGACAAAACCCCCTTTTATAGAGGCCAGAAAAATCTAACCGTTGGGCTCTGTCAGAGCTGCCGGTCGACCGGTCCGGTCGACCGCCAACGGTCAAGAATCCGACCGTTGGAGCCTCCGGTCGACCGGCCCGGTCGACCGCGCACCTGGAGCAGAGAATTACTTCTCCGTCGGTCGACCGGTGCGGTCGACCGGAATTTCCAGAGAGCAGACTCTCTGAAGCGGTCGACCGGCACGGTCGACCGTTCTCCAGTGCACACAGGCGTGCACGTCTGTGCACGTCCGGTCGACCGACCCGGTCGACCGGCCACTGTCAGTTCTGAAAAATCAGAACTGCCAGAACCAGAAAATTTGGGATTTAAAGATTGGTCTTTTTGGCTTAATAAAAAATCCCATAAATACTTAGAAATTCTACAAAAATAGTTTTATAATATAGAAACATGCTTGCACAAAATCAAGGCATGTTATTAAAGATTTGACTATTTTTGTAACTTGAAAATATTGGCTCATAATAAAAACTGTTTTTCTAAAACATGTTTTTCCAAATTTTCATCAAATACAAAAACAAGATATACTTTAAAGCATAGTGTGTATGGATATGATCCACTACACAATCAAGATGAAATATCTAGTTTTTGACATAAAGCACTAAACTTGGTTTTGAAATATCAACAAGTTTTTCCAAATTTTCATCAAATACAAAAACAAGATATACTTTAAGGCATAATGTGTATGGATATGATCCACTACACAATCAAGATGAAATATCTAGTTTTTGACATAAAGCACTAAACTTGGTTTTGGATATAAGATATGTAAACTTGAAATACCAAGAACCAAATAGAATTTTGTCACAATGAAAATCTTTTCTTAACAAGAAAATCTTTTATGAAATGAAATTTTTATCATGAAAACAATTCTATCAAGAGTGTGTGTGTGATATGACTTGAGCAATCCACCAACTATTCTATCCTTTACATTTTAACTAAAACAAAAACAAAATCTTATACCTAGACACAAGTCTTCATCTTCTTGAAGTCTTCCCTTGAAGGCTTCTCATCTTCTTGACTTGGTCCAAGCTTGATCCAAAGCTCCTTGGATCACCCCGTGCTAGCTCCAAATCTTGACATTTAATCCTTTGTTGAGCTTTGCACCTACTAAGATCTTGATAAATAATCTGTCACTAATTAAACAAGATCATTAGCAAATATAACTACATGAGTTGATCATCATCAAAACTAGAGTGATAAGCCTTTGGGCCAACAATGTTGTTCTTCCCTGATGAAGCCAGAATCAATAAGTTTTCTGACTTCTGATTGAATTGCCTCCATTATCTCTGGACGGAACCGTCGCTGCTGTTGTTTGACAGGTTTTGCGTCCGGATTGATGTTGAGGCGGTGCATAGCCACTTGAGGATCAAGTCCAGGCATGTCCTCGTAATTTAAGGCGAAGACGTCTATATACTCTTGTACAAGAGATATTAGATCTTTCTTCTCTGAAGGTGACAGGCCGTCACTTATGAAGATGGGCTTAGGGTTAGCCTCATCTCCTAGGTTGATCTGAACAACCTTGTCTTCTGTGGGTGGCTCGCGCTGTTCAAAGCGGGTATCCCAAAGAGCATTTAAATGTTTGATCCAAGGATCTGTATCGGATTGGATCATTTCTTCATTTCCATCTTCCAGGTGGCTTGCCGAAACCATGTTCACTGAAAGTTCCTTGAAGATGTTGCCGACACTGACATCTGACTCCCAAGATGATGTGTCTGAAGAGTAATCATTACTCGACGATTCTTGAGAATCGGAGGCTGATGGGACCGGAGTTGATACATAGCCCAACCCCCGGCGTGTCCGATGATAATAATCGGGGGCTTTCCCTTTCGGCACAAAGGATTGAAGCAACGTCCTCCTTCCTTTGCCGAAGTTCAACCCGGGTTTGTTGGTCAGGTCGTACCCCATGGATCTCATTATTTTGAGCGCTTTTGGTTCGTAATGACCGAACTGAGGGGATTCTTCCTCGCCTTCCGATTCGTCGCGGGGCGTTGGTTCAGACGAGATTCGCCCAAAAAGAATTGGTTTTTGGCCTTTCCGTCTTGCTGGAACCATAAATATAGATTTTGCGCATTACCATTGTCTTGGTATGTCTCGAAGGACGATTTCACTGGTACATGCAATGATATTAAGGCACCCATTGCCGACCAGAGATCGTCATCTATATCAGTGCTAGTATCTGACGGTATTGAATTAGAAGCACACACAGAAAAATACGCAAAATCTAAATCTTCATTAATATACCAACCGCCTACATCATCGGTGGTACTATCGACATCGAGCTTATTTGTGCCCGTTACAAGTGGTTCTAATTCCCACAGGCACTCTTCTTTCTCGGGCTCAGTGTCAGCCTCATTACCAGAGTCTGGCTCCTCTGGTTGTGGGGCTTCATCCGTCTCCACCGGATCTTGGTACAACAAAGAGTCGGTGAAATAATTCTCGACCCCTTTGAACGGATGCCTTTCGGCGATCAACGTCTGCACATTTCCACTCCCGTCAATGTACTTCATGACTTGGTGGAGAGTGGAGGGAACGATAGAGTTGCGGTGGATCCACGGTCATCCCAACAATAGATTGTAGGAAGTGTCGGCGTCGATGATGTAGCATGTCACTTCCGACTTGAGACTTCCAATCTGACACCTGAGCTTGATCTTCCCCATCGGACGGGTCTGGTTGGCATTGAACCCATAGATAGTTGTCTGGGTGGGGCTCAAACGATGGGTAGGAATGCCGAGATGTTGCATGACCCGGCGAGGCATGATGCTCAACGCGGACCCTGGGTCTACCTGGATGCGGTTCACCTCGGACGATCCAATATACCCTGTGAAGTACAGGGGTCGATCATGCTTCCCTTTCACCTGCATATCATCTGCCGTGAAGGTGATGCAGGGGGCATTCTGGGAGGTGTGGAGGCAATCCTCTACATCTTCCTCCTTCGGCACATGGGTCATGAAGACCTCAGCATTTGCCAGAGCTTCTTGCAGAGCTTCCCTGGTCGACTTTGATAGTCTAAGAAGTTCATACAAGGTAATGCGTGCCGGAATGTTGGCCAACTGAGCCAGGACATCAAAGCGGTAAGGTGCCGTAGATCCTTCCGCGATGCCCTTTTGAAGGGCTCGAGAAAATCGAGTCGCCTTCTGCTTCTCCACAGGTGGCTTTGTGGAGGGCCTGACTGGCTCCGCAGTTGGTTGTGGAGGGGCTACTGCCGTCTCGTCGTACTGTTTCAAGTACGCCTGTCCTGAACGGGTTCCCGCCATCGGTTGGTTGGGCTCTGCGGCCAAGACTATCGTTTTCTCCTCTGAGTCGGTCAGTGAAGGGATATCAGTCTCCGCTTCTCGAGAGGAGGCACCCACTACATTGCAGGATGAGGCTTTTGCCTTGCCTTTGGATTTCCTGTTGGTCACAGTAGTCCATTGCTGCTCATTGACAAGGTCAGGGTGGACCCACATGATTTCCCTTGAGGTGTAGGGACGGGTACCAGGCCTTTCTCATGCTGCTGGTGAGGGTCTGTGTTGACCACTCTCAGCTCTCCTTTTGGAATAGGAGTTACCCCTGCAGGCGTTGGAGGTTATCTCCCGAACTGGAGAACCGACGTCACATTAGCCGTCACCTTCTTCTGCTCTGGTCGGAGCTTTAACACCTCTGCGTCAATCAGAGCCTGAAGGATGTCCTTGAAGACGTAGCAGCTTTTGGTGGGGTGTCCCAACATCTTGTGATACATGCAGTAGTTGGGATTGTCGGTCTTGCCGACCTCCTCTGGGCGTCGAGCTTCAGGGAGCTTCAGTCGGTTGCTCTTGTTGAGTAGTTTAAAGAGCGAATCGACATGTTCCTCCTTGAAGGAATATTGCTTGTTGGCGCATGGCTGGCTTGAAGAGCCACTCGCCTTGCCTGATTGAGGTTTGGTGGGAGATTTGGTCTCCGTTGCCAAATTATCCTTCCGCTTTGTTTGGAGGGATGTATCTGGCGCACGCCTTGTCGACCTTTCCGGCCTAGGCTTACCTTCCTCCGCTCTGACGCGGGCGACAATCTCCTCAGCCTGTTCACCTTGTTGGACTAATTGCTTCCAGGTGCGGCTTTCAGCAACTCCTATTTGAGCAAGGAGCGAGGTTTGGAGATTGTGGCAGCATGTTTCTACCAGGGTGGCCTGGGTCATACCGCTTGGACACCGGAGTGCCATGTTCCAAAATCTTTCCACGAAAGATTTGACGGACTCCCCTTTTCGCTGTTTGGTAGCCAAAAGGGTTGGCATTGTGACTTCGGAGTCATCTTCGAAGAAGCGTGTTAAAAAGAGCTTCTCCAAATCGCCCCAGTTCTTGATAGAACCTTCTGGGAGCTTCATAAACCATTCAAAGGCCAACCCTTTCAGGGTGCCGATGAACAGGCGTGCCAAGATGGCGTCATTATCTACTACATTCCCGATTTGGGATTTGAAGTAGTAGATGTGCTGGTTGGGTGACCCCTTCCCATCAAAGGCTTGAAGAGTTGGAGCTTTGAACTTGGGCGGGTACGGAACCAAGTCCCATTCAGCCGGGTAGGGCCGGACCACTCCTACTTCTTGGAGGTCTTTGCGATTGGCAAGGGCCTCGAGGCGTCGCTCCAGTTGACTCATTCTTTTAACATGAGCCTTTCCCTGGTCTTGGTCGCCTTTTACTTGCGACGAGGACTTGGACGAGCCGGAAGTAGATCGCCGCATCTCCTCAGAAGGTTCGGAAGATGAGCTTTCTCCCTTTTTCCCTTTGCCCTTTGACTTTTTAGGAGGGGACCTCCTCTTGTCTTCGAGCAGCTGTGCAATCGCCTGCTTGAGGGAGTTGATAGATTCCTGCTGAGCAAGAATCATATCCATTTGTGCCTTCTGGATCTGCTCCAAACGTTTAGTCGTCTCCTCAGGAGTGCCTGTCATGTAGGCGGAGGTCTCCTTCTCGACGGAAGAGTTTGAAGCCCTTGATTCCGCTACGGCGGAGTGAGAATCATTAATGCCATGGGCTAAGGCATTATAGTCAATTGGGGGAATGGCCCCAGTCCGGGTGCGAGTGTGTCGATACACCCCTTCCGGTTCAGAGTCAGACTCGGAGTCGTCTGAGCTGACTGCAAGTTGTTTTCCCTTGCTCCTGCTTGTCATATTCGCAGTGAGCTCCGGGTACTCAACGTCAGAGAAGGTTCTCCTTCTGTGGGAGCGTCTTCTTTTAACTGACGGAGGAATCAGGGTCAGCTGTCTGACTAAAGACTGCTGGTGTACGCCTGATCCGCAACGGCACTCAGAGAGCATATGGATGAGCCGTTGGCAGCAACACGATGAAGTGGCCTGATTGGCACTTCTTTTCTTCGTCAGATAATCCCTCAAATCCATGGAAGGGGGATTGAAAAGATTAGCCTCGCAACGTCGAAGACGGGAGGCATCCATGTGCTGCACAGCCTGGACGCAGGCATCAGAGACGCGGTTCTTGCGCCGCAGCTATTCAGCGCGCGTCTGGCGTCTCTGTTGAGACAAAACGCGCCTGTCGCGTTGCTGTTTGGTGCGTCGGGGCAGAGACACTTGAGAGAGGATGGGCTGTTGAGCCCCACGCCTATGGGCTTGTGCTCTTGCGCTTGATGAGGCGCAGAGGTCTCATTTTGGCATTTGTTGAGTTGGTCCTCAGAGGACCTGACTGAAGGAATCTCGCGTTTGGGGCGCCAAACGCGGACTTCACGTACTGGACGCGGCACGGGCAAGGCGCGAGATTGTACGTCGCGTCCAGCCTCAGTTGGACAACCAACGGTTCCAACTTGCAGCTGACGCGCACGTCTCCTCTGTCGACGCTCAGCGTTTCGATTGCGTCGAGGAGGTGGAGAGAGACCAACGACATCCTGATGCTGGACACCAGGGATTTTGACCACGCGGGTCTCCTGAGAGACGCTGACGCGGGTGTTCTGTGCGACGCGGTTGGTCGCAAAGGCAGATGTGCCTGGGACCACTCGGGCCTTCTGAGAGGCGTTGACGCGTGTACCTTGGTTGGCACAGTCGGCAGCAGGGGAGCTCGAGAAAGCCACAGATTGGGCCTCGAGGCAATTCCCCGTCGAGACCCGGCGGCAGACGCGGGTCTTTGAGCTCTTGGAGCCGGAAGAGAGAAACTCTTCGTACTTCGCCTGGTCGAACTCGACAACGAGCGATTCGACCATCTTCCCCTTATGGTGGACGTCATCTTGCGCCACTATTTGCTCCTTAGTGACAAACGTAGTCCCCAGCGGAGTCGCCATCTCTTGTATGACCCGGGAAAGAGGGAGACAGTGATTGTAGTAAAAGTTTTCCTTGAATCAAATGAAAAGGATTACAACAAAAAAACTGTTCTTTCCGGTTACAAGGGAGGGAGAATATTGAATCTTGAATTCCCCCTTTGTTTAAGGCTGGGTTCTTCGTGTGGCGGTGGAGAGTGAATCTTGTTCTCCGTTGACCAGATGACCGTCCTTCAGGGATCTCCTCTTCGGCCGGTAGAAAGAGTGACACAGCTCTGTCTACCAAAACTCTAAAAGAGAAGGTAGGCGAAAGCTAGCTCGTACGCAGCGAACTTGCTGAAGAGTTGATCTGCTTCTTCTCTCTCTGTGTTGCCCTCTGTCTCTCTTCGCCTGATTGATTCTCTCCGATCTCTCCTTCTGATTGCTGATTGCCTCGACCTCATAGTAAACGAGGCTATTTATAGAGGTCCTAGGGGTGAACGTGCCCCCTGAAAACGCTCCACAATGAGGGCCAACTTCCCCGCTACATGGGCGGTAACTAACCCACGTGCCTGCTAAAGACATGCCACGATGGGGGCTGATTTCCCTTACGTGTGGGCAGTGATTGGTCCCTTAACCAAGGCGGTTATAATTGAGACGCGGGTTTTAGACCTTTGCGTCTTGAGGCTGAGACGCGGGTGTCAGGCCAACGCGCCTTGATGCTGAGACGCGGGTGTCGAGCCAACGCGCCTTGATGCTGAGACGCGGGTGTCGAGCCAACGCGCCTTGATGTTGAGACGCGGGTGTCGAGCCAACGCGCCTTGATGTTGAGACGCGGGTGTCGAGCCAACGCGCCTTGATGTTGAGACGCGGGTGTCGAGCTAACGCGCCTTGATGCTGAAACGCGGGTGTCGAGCTAACGCGCCTTGATGCTGAGACGCGGGTGTCGAGCCAACGCGCCTTGATGCTGAGACGCGGGTGATAGTCCCTCGTGTCTAGAGCTTAAAATTTTGCTTTTCAATGGCTTGTCCTCCAGTAACTTTTGGACAGCCTACAGGGTCAGAAAAATCTGATCAGAAGAACTTGGGTTGTAAGCCGTAGAAAGACCAAGATCTCCAACTAAAAGAAAGAGAGAGTTCAACTCTTCTAATAACTTGCTGCGTACAAGTTTGTTTTTGCCTACAATCTCTTTGAGATTCTGATTGACACAAGATGTGTTACTTCATCCACCATCCATAGAGAGGATTCCCAAGAGGTCCTGACGTTCACCCGGTCAACAGAAAATAAGATTTACTTTCCATCGCCACATCAAGAACCCAGCATTAAAAAAGGGGAGATTTGAGCTTGAATATCTCCCCTCTCTTGTGAAAGGATTATTGATCCGCTGTAATTTTCTTTACTATCAAATAAAGAATTTACCCCTCGATCTTCAATTTTTCCTCATCAAACACCTCTCACTCGAGGGATAAGGCTCAAAGCCAACACAACAACCTCAATCACCTCTACACTTAGAGGGATACCAACTTAATCTCCACACTCACCTCTACACAAGAAGGAACTCAAGTAAAAGAAGGTTTATAACTCTTGGTGGTCTCACTAAACCACAAACTAATTTTTCTCACAAAACAAGATCCTAATAGATAGGATAGATATGATAGCTCAAGTGTGAGAAAATAAAAAGTTTGAAAAAACAATCACAAAGAAAAAATCTGGGAAAACTTCTAGATGGCTATAGAAATAAAGAACAAAAACCAATTCCCAAAGACTCTATTTTCTTTGATTTTTTCAACCCTTTAAAACAAATAAAGATAGATCTTTATAACCCAAAAACTCTTGAAAACTTGTTGCTAAAACACTAAGAAAGATAGAAAATTTTGCTCTTGAAATTCTTCATGAAATCAGCTAAGGAGGGGGCTATTTATAACCCTCCAAAAAATCTGCCTGTTGGCAGCAGGAAAGGGCAGAATATTGTCCTTCTGGTCGACCGGCCAACGGTCATTTTTATGACCTTTATGCCTCCGATCAACCGCCCTGTCGACCGGCACTGGATACAGTGAGCAGATGCTCTCTGCCGGTCGACCGCCCGATCGACTAGGGCCATTTCCAGATAGCAAAGCTCTCTAGCGGTCAACCGAGTCGGTCGACCGGCCCTCCAGTCTATAAGGCCTATGCACGTTTGTGCACATCAGTCGACCGACAGAAGGCCAGGTCAATACTGTTTTAGGGATTAAAACTTGGTTATTTTAACTTCAATTAAATCTCATAAAATCACATAAATTCCACAAAAATAAGTTCTTTTAATATCTTTGAAATACAAATATGTGTGACTAAAATTCAACACATACTATAAACAATTTTAACCATTTTTGTGATATGAAAATTAGTCTTTAAACAAAAATCAGTATTTTTCAAAACTTAAATTTTTGAAATGAAAAACCGTTTTCTCCAAAACTCATGTAAATACAGAAACATGATATTGAAATAACTTTGAAGTATATTGTATATGAATAAAATCCAATATACATGAAGATATTATATCTATATTTTTAACATGAAATACAAAACGTTTAAACCAAAAACCAACACCAAAAAACTTTAAAACTTGTGTGTGCATGTGAACTTGAGCATATCAATACTATCTAATCTTTACACAAGATCTAAACTCAAATAAACTAAGCACAAACTGAAGTCTTCTTGTCTCCAAGCTGACTCGATCCAAACATGATCCAACGAGCTTGACTTTAACCGAGTACTAAAAGCGATCTTGATGCTCGAGCTCTTGAATCAACATGTGAAAGCTCCAAAACTCCATTGTTGAAGCTAATCACCTACTAATATCTTGGTCAATTACTAAAACTATTTAAATACAAGATTATTAGTAAACTATAACTACATGAGTTAATCATCATCAAAGATAGAGTGATGGACCTCTGGGCCAATAATCTTCCCATTTTGATGATGACAAAACTCATGGAGTTATATATACATGGATTAAAGTTAAGCTTCATAGAAGCTCCCCCTTAACTCATGCATATCAATAAACAATAAAGATATTCAATGTATGCATAAAACAAATAACACATATATGCATAAATGAAGAATAATTTTTGCATAAACGAAATATATATGCTTTGATACTAATTGAAAACAAAAATATTTGCTTTGATACCAATTAAAAAAAAAAACATGCATATAAATGACATAAACATGCATATAATAAAACTCTCAAAATTCTTTTTTCTTCTTCTTTCCCTTTTGTATAAAACAAGGAAATCATGCATAAACATGCATATATAAAACTCCAAAATTTCTCTCCCCCCTTTTGTCAAATCATCAACAAAGGGGCATAAAGAAACTCAAAAACAATTTTCTCCTTTTTTGTCAAATCAAACAAGAAGAATGTATATGCGATATACATTCATGAAGATGAGAGACGTAAAGTTAACTCTCCCTGCATACATACATTAAATGAAAAAAAATGACTAAACCTTAATCACATAACGCACAATATACAATGTATAAAAGGAGATGTGAAGCTCTCTCTACACACGTGTACTACATACCAAAAAGAGATCAATTACTTTAATATAAAATACACTCAACATGAATCTATATAAAGAGAAGATGTTAAGCTTCCCTTGCATATAAGCAATACATATCAAAACAATATGATACCAATTGAAAAATATATCAATTGTGATAAAGGTATACATCGAAACATTATGATACCAATTTATGATACCAATTGAAAATAAACAAAATATTTTAAAGATACTAATTGAAAGTAACTTGATACCAATTGAAAGTAAACAAAATTTTAAGATACTAAAAGATACCAATTGAAAATATCTTGATACCAATTTAAAATGTCTTGTAAATCTTGATATCAATAGAACATGAAACATTGTATGTTTTTTATACCAATTGAAATATATATACATATATATTAGAAATCTTGATACCAAATGAAACAAATAACCAATTTTAAAGTAACTTGATACCAAAATAATGTCTGGTAAATTTTTGATACCAATTGAAAGTAAAAACTAAATTGTTTTAGGTAAACATAACTCATATTAATATAAATATCAATTTAAAATGAAACATGATACCAATATTGAAAATGTTAGCATATACCAAATAAAGTATTTTTCATCATAAAGAATGGAAGTAAGATATCAATTGAAAATAAAATCGATTGAAAGATACCAATTGAAAGATAAAATATGAATTTTCTTCCCCTTTGTGAAATACCAATAAAAATAATACATAAGCTTGTATAAGATACTAATTGAAAAATAATTGACATTAAGGAGTAAATCAAGCTTAGCATAAACGTAATTTGTGCTTTAAAATGTAAAGATATTTTAAGCACAATCAAATCATATATATATGTATGAAAAAGTTATACCAATCGAAATTGATACTATTTGAAGTTTGAGATATACATATATAGAAAACAAAATATGAGTATACAAAAAATATCAATTGTGATACCAATTGAAAATATGATGAGGATCAAGTGTATAACTCATACACTTCCCTTTCATGCACATGTTTAAAAAAGATTTTCAATTAGGCACACAAGGCATGGTTGCCCATCCAACTGCCCTTGGACGGAAGGGGTTTAAAAAAATAGTATTTGAAAATAATTTTAACAAGTTTGAAAACTCTTTCAAAATGAAGAAATACGCAACTAATTTTATGATATTCTTGAAAACTAGTACGAAATCTTTCAAGTAAGGAATAAAATAAGAATATATTCATGAAAATATGAAAATCACACAATCATCAACACTCAAATAGTAATAAAGCTCATATAATCTCATGGAAACAAATCATGAGTAATTATCAAACATAGGGTGTAAAAAGTCATGTAATCAACAAAATCATGGAATAAGGCATTCAAGCTTAATGAAAATTCCTTTATCAAACATGAAACTCATAAAAACTAAATATACTTCAAGGTATATGTATATTTTGTCTAAACTAGAAGTATACATACTATCCCAAACACAAATGAGTCCATAATAGAATTTACATGAAAAGCAAGTGACTCAAGGGTATACATGTATATCTAATAGTTTTAACAAATTATTATATACAGAAGCTAAATACATTTTTATTTAAAACATCTCCAAAATTAGGGAATATAAGTTGAAATATAAGAATCATCAAAACTAGGCTATACTAGTACATCTAATGGGTACAAATGAGCAATTAAGTACAAACATACAAAAAATTAAATGTGGCTCATTAGTTGTACAAGTATCTACAAAAGTTTTAATGAAAACTACATCTAAACATGTAATCAAAATATGAAGCATAAAACAAAATATGATCAATATGATTATTATGTAAATGCATGTATCTTAGAGCTATGATATACACAATAACTAAACTAAAGTGAGAATACAAAATATGGATTCATATGAACATGGGTGTATCTCAATTACTATACATGTATATCATAAGTCTAAATAATATGGCATTTAATAACAATCATGAAAAAACTAAAACACGCTAAAAATTAACAATATGAAAGCAGTAAACTAAATGGGAGTTAGAGATAGTTACCAAAACCATTAGGGCGAATCTCTAGATCTTTAGACCATGGTGGTCCTCCCACCAAACTCCCCTTGAAAGTGATGCATCCAAAAGTGTCACTATATAGCTCGGAACGCATTCACCTCAAGGCACCAATGCCCTCACGTCAAGCGAGAGCCCACACCTACATCAAATAAAATAGGAGTGAATTTTGGTACCCATACTCTATTGGGTCCATGGGGGTTAGCAACTTTTCTAACCCAAATAAATTTATTTGCAAAATTTACATTATGTACTCTATCATAACAAAACTTTGTAAGTGGCCCTTACGTCCACAATGTGTACAAGTGTACACATGAGTATACTTTGAATCATGTGTGTGAGCATGATGAGCATGTATATGCCGTGTATGATGTCCATGCATATGTAGAACTTGTTTCTTTCGAAACATGAATTCCAACCGTGTGTGGTTCATGGCACACTGGCTCAAAGTGGAGCCCAAACAGTCAACACTCTTCTTTAATATATTTATATCATTTTCAATAATAAAAGAAGACGTGGAGCATGCAATAGGTATACTAGATGATGGAGCATGGCAAACATGTGAGTCAATATCATTTTTCAAAGAAATATTTTTCTTAGAAACCAAATCTAGTTCTTTTGAAATAGAGGGAATTTTGTTTTTCAAAGATTGGTTTTCTTTTACAAAAAAATCAAGTTTTGAAGATAGAACCTCATTATTCTTCAAAACTTCATCACAATTATTTTTATTTTTCAAAATTTTATTTTCTTTTAGGGCAAGGTCAAGTTTGGATTTCAATGAGTCCCTTTTGATTGGTCACTAATGTTGCATATTTAATGTCACATTTTCATACTTATTTTTAATAAAAGCCTGCATAGTCCTAATTAATTGTTTGATTTATTTGCAGGCCCAATCCTTAAGGAGATGAAGAGAAATGAGCCCAAAAGCCCACCAGAATTCTGAATTAAATCAGAGTTAATTCGCATAAATAAAATCAGGGCAAAATCAAGAGGTTGAAACCGGTTGAGAAGAATCCTCTCAGAATCGATCGGTTAAAGCCAAGAAATCCAAGGTCATTTTGTCAGAATCCGGAGCTCCAACGACAAAACCAACAAAGGATAAAGCCAGAAGAAGACCCCGGACAGACCCACCAACAGGGTGTGGCCAGATGGCCACACCCTTGCCGCAGAATTGCGGCAAAAGCCGCAATTCTGCGGCAATCTTGGGGAGTTACGGGGAGCGTGAACTCCCCCGACCTCCCCGGGATCTTGGTTGTTAGGGTTTCTGCCTATAAAAGGCCATATTGTGCACTGAAAATGGACGCCAATGCAGAGATTAGGATTTAGCTTAGTTTTCATTTCTTAGTTTAGGTTTTTAGTCTTTCTTTTTATGTAATTTTAGGTTTCATTTATGTAATTCAGAGGAGATCGACTTGCATCGAAGAACAAGACTGAAGCTTGAGCTGGAGTGACACCGGTGTAAGACTTATTTCTTTTCTTTGATTGTAATGGAATCGAATCGATGTTCTTTTTGTGTATGTACTTCTATTTAGTCTTCTTCTTCTTCTTCTTTTCTATTTTACTCTTCTTTTTCGTACAATCGTCTTCCAAGTGAGTCTAGAAGCATCGAAAGAGCCTTGCCATTGCGAGTGCCATCGATAGCTCATGACGATGGAGTAGAGTCTCTCTCTGTATCATTTCATTCTTGAAGTAGTCTTGATGATGTAATGTGGATGAAGACCAACACTCAAATCTTATGGGCTATGCGCTGAATGCCTCTAATTCAAGGTAACTTCGTAGCTAAGATCTCAAGGTAAGCATTTGACGAAAAGAAGGTAAGTAACTCTTTTATTTCTTTCTTTCATTTCTGTAAAGTAAATCACAAACACCACTTCTTCCAAACCGTTTTCATTCTTTCTTCTCCACTCATTCCATTTGTACATAGTCGCTTTTTATCGTTTTCTGATTTTCCACCTTCTTCATCTCCCGCTTTCTTCTTAACTTTAACAACTTTCTTTTCCATTTTCTTAACTTTAAAAACAGAGAAGAACTTTCTTTTGTTTTCTTAACGATTTCAATAAAGACACGTAAAGCTTCCATCGCAAACCCTCCTTGTGGATCACGACCCGCATAGCCACTTGCTATAGCGAAAGTATTGAGCACTTGCACATTTCCTTTCTTAAGTTCTATAATCTCGTATTTTTTGTGCAGGTTTAGCCTCAATCAAATTTTGGCGCCGTTGCCGGGGAGGGTAAAACGGTTTTTATTGAAATCTGAATTTTTATTGCAAATTTTTGAGAACTAAACGAATTTTCTTCTCTGTTGCAGGTTATAGGTTGAAGAAAACAGGAACTTTGCATTGCAGTGACATATAAGTGGACCTGGGCCTCTGCTCTCGAAAGCAGAGACCAGGATCCCTCCAAATTGCCGCAAAATCCTGGCTTTTGCCACAAATTTGCGGCAATAAGGAGTGAACTACTGATCATTTTTCTGCAGGGTCTCTGATTCTGCAAAATACTTCTGCTGCATTACTTAATTCCCTGTAATATTCACCCTATACCTGCTTAATAAAGTCAACAGTAAAAAATTGGTTGTAATCGTTAAAAGTTGATTAGACATTTGCATTTCTAGGCACGTGTCTTTTCAATTCATTTACTTTTACTGTTGAAGAGTGCTGGAGGCAAGGTACGTTTTGCATTGCATGTAGACTAGGAATCAACTCTTGCTTGATTTTCATGCTTTGAGTGTATCCTAGTTATATTTCTTGTACACTTGCACAATTCAATTTTAAGGGCATACCCGTAAATAAGATAAGGTGGGGATTTTATCACCCTTTCCTTAGCCCGCAAATCATTTTCCCAAGCACTCACTAACCCAAGCCTAATTTAATAAAAAGTAGACGTTGGCCCTAGGGACATCTCGGACTCATTTAGGAGATTATCCTAAGGGGGAAAAATGTTGGAATCTAACTCCTGCAAAATCAGTGTCTAGGAAAGGGATTGAGGGCCGAAAGCCCGAAGGTTGGTGGTTATTTAATTAAGGAACGTCTTTGACGGAAAACCTCCCACCAACCTTGCCCTGACCTGGCTGATTAGCTTGTGGTTAAAGTCTACATTAGACCTCCCGTGGACAGTCTAACCAGTTAGGAGTCGTCTAGGTCCTAAGTCTACCCTAACTTAGGCTAGAATTTTTTCTTTTTTGTTTGTTTATTTATTTGTTTTTCTTTGCTTGTATTCTATTGTGTGATATGGACTATAATAATAATTTTTTCAACTATAATAATAATCCATATTACACATCAAACTCTTTTTCGGATATTACCAACCCGTCATATCATGACTTTAACCAACCTAGTGTGCCGGATTGGTCTTATCCGAATCAATATGACCCATACCCCCCATCTAATAACTATAATTTCCATAATGATTTCAACTCTTCACCGAGTCAGTGGGGATTCACCTCCCCCGAGCATAATTTCCAATCACCTTGCCCTCCTTCTCCACCCAGTCCACATTATGTTCAAGATTCATACTCAGTTCCACCCGTCCAAAATAGGAAACTATCATTATGGAACGGAGTATGCGTGAGTCCAAACACAAATCCCAAAATCTGATGGACTCACAATTTCAATACCACTTCCAAGACAACTCTTCATCTTTTCATCAAAACAATGAACCCATCAATTATGAAAAGATGCTAGAAGCCATGACTCAGGCTCAAAACACTCGTAATCGTGACATAGATATGATGGTCGAATCTCTACGTTCCCACCGTCCTGATGTCACTAACTATTCTGTTAGAGCCGAAGAGTCATGTAGTTTTGGAAATCAAGATTCCATTTCAGAACAACCACTTGAACTTGCCCAAACTCCAAATTTTGAAAAAGATATTGATAGTTTAGCAAGTTTTCCTTTTCCTGAAATAGAACTTGAGAATGAATATGATCTTGAACCCCAACTTAGTGATTCAATGCTTCTTCCTGATTCAATAATGACTCCGGTATCTTCACCTGATTTCGATCTTTTTCCCGAGTCAACATTGGATCCTGTACCAATCCATAATGAAATTGAATCACCCATCTGTGAGGATCATATTGAACTTGACCAATTATACACTCTTGAAGATCCTATTGACAAATTGGCAAGTTCTCAATTTTTTGATATTGAAGTCAATGAGATATGTGACCTAGATTCTCATATCTGTGATCCAGTTCAACTTTCTGAATCAATCTTGACTCCCGTTGTGTTACCAAACTTGAGTAATGTTTTAGAGTCAGTTTTGATTCCTCCACCTATCATTCATGAACTGAAATCACCCACATTAAGTCACATTCCATTATTAGAAAATACATGTGGACTAGAGTTTCAATTTCTTGACTTGGACCCAATTTCTGAACCTATTTCGACTCCTGAACCTTTACTTGACTTAAGTCACCTTCCTGAGTCGGTATTAGTTCCTGTCCTTCCTTAGTCCAAGTCAACTGTTCTATCATTTCATACTCCATTCTGGGACGAGGTGGTTGACAAATTTGACTCCGAAATCAATTATGGAATTTGGAAATTAGATGGGGTTAAATTTTTAATAAAAATTCTTAATGGATTTATCTTTTTAGTGGGTCATATTAAAGATAGTGCTGATGGGTTCCTCAGAGACCCAAGAAAAGTTGATTGGGCCGCGTTTCGTGGACCAATCAGACCACCACCGGAACCACCACCTTAAAGTAACATTTCCTTCCCTTTCGTCTTTTTCATGCATCTATGCATTAATTCATACATTGAGGACGATGCATGAGATAGGTGTGGGGGAGGGTCTAACATAACTTAGGTTTTTCTTTACTTTTAAAAAACTTTTTGAAAAATAGAAACAATATTTTGACTTATTTTTGTAAGAAATTAAGTTAATTTTAAGGAATAGGAAAATCCAAATTAGGATTTCTTATACTTGGTCAAAATAAGATAATTTGTTTGATTTTTAGGGTTAGGAAGATAATTGTCAAAGTAATTTAGTCTTGATCTTTACCTTGATGAAATATGCATACTTCATACACTTACACACTTAGGGTTCAAAAACAAATATTCTTATGCCTTATAAAAAATATATATATAAAAAAAATGAATAAGTCTAATTATTGATTAGCTAGGTGCTTTGGCCTAAGCAAGCCCTAGTATTTATGCAAAAGATAATTAGATAAGTTTGAAAAAAAAAAATGAATAAGTCTAATTATTGATTAGCTAGGTGCTTTGGCCTAAGCAAGCCTTAGTATTTATGCGAAAGATGATTAGATCCTCTGATTAAGCTGGGTGTCTGTGCATAATAAAGCATGAGTATTCACGCCTAAAAGAGGTTCATATAATAAAATCCTTAGTTTTGTGGCCTTGTCTGCTCGAGTCCTTAAGTCTTAGGGGTGTCTTCTCACCTGGTGCCCTAAGACCGTTTGGTTTGGGAGTCATCGATTAGAGGCTCGTTACATGGGCAGATTAGAAAGCCTAATAGAACTAAGGAATAATACCACAAAAAAAAAAAGTAAAAGTATATATATAAATAAGTAAGGCATAAGAGTTAGAGTTAATGAACCCTTGGTCAAAATTTTCACAGTCACAAGGTGCATATGACTTAGGGTAAAGTAATAGACTAGATGAGAAGTACAATTTGACTCCTTACTTTGATTGATAACAAATTTTTGAATAGAGACTAAGTTTAGGAATAAAAAATTCGGGTTTCCTATAACTTATAGATTGCTTAGATCTTACAATCATATTTCAAATATTTTTCTCTTTCAAAATACTTTTCGAAAATACTAACTCTTTATTTCCCTTTCTTTATGGATTTTGTGGGTGTAATCCGCTGAAAACCCTCACGAGACAAAACTCGTCCTCTAGGGGAAACCTAGAGGTTTAACGGCTTGTTGCACATGCTCAGTGCAATCGCGCGACCTGCGAAAGTGGTCTAATAATTCTTAGTTTAATTTAGTTGTTTTGCTCGAGGACGAGCAAAAGATAGGTATTGGGGTGTGATTGGTCACTAATGTTGCATATTTAATGTCACATTTTCATACTTATTTTTAATAAAAGCCTGCATAGTCCTAATTAATTGTTTGATTTATTTGCAGGCCCAATCCTTAAGGAGATGAAGAGAAATGAGCCCAAAAGCCCACCAGAATTCTGAATTAAATCAGAGTTAATTCGCACAAATAAAATCAGGACAAAATCAAGAGGTTGAAACCGGTTGAGAAGAATCCTCTCAGAATCGATCGGTTAAAGCCAAGAAATCCAAGGTCATTTTGTCAGAATCCGGAGCTCCAACGACAAAACCAACAAAGGATAAAGCCAGAAGAAGACCCCGGACAGACCCACCAACAGGGTGTGGCCATCTGGCCACACCCTTGCCGCAGAATTGCGGCAAAAGCCGCAATTCTGCGGCAATCTTGGGGAGTTACGGGGAGCGTGAACTCCCCCGACCTCCCCGGGATCTTGGTTGTTAGGGTTTCTGCCTATAAAAGGCCATATTGTGCACTGAATATGGACGCCAATGCAGAGATTAGGATTTAGCTTAGTTTTCATTTCTTAGTTTAGGTTTTTAGTCTTTCTTTTTATGTAATTTTAGGTTTCATTTATGTAATTCAGAGGAGATCGACTTGCATCGAAGAACAAGACTGAAGCTTGAGCTGGAGTGACACCGGTGTAAGACTTATTTCTTTTCTTTGATTGTAATGGAATCGAATCGATGTTCTTTTTGTGTATGTACTTCTATTTAGTCTTCTTCTTCTTCTTCTTTTCTATTTTACTCTTCTTTTTCGTACAATCGTCTTCCAAGTGAGTCTAGAAGCATCGAAAGAGCCTTACCATTGCGAGTGCCATCGATAACTCATGACGATGGAGTAGAGTCTCTCTCTGTATCATTTCATTCTTGAAGTAGTCTTGATGATGTAATGTGGATGAAGACCAACACTCAAATATTATGGGCTATGCGCTGAATGCCTCTAATTCAAGGTAACTTCGTAGCTAAGATCTCAAGGTAAGCATTTGACGAAAAGAAGGTAAGTAACTCTTTTATTTCTTTCTTTCATTTCTGTAAAGTAAATCACAAACACCACTTCTTCCAAACCGTTTTCATTCTTTCTTCTCCACTCATTCCATTTGTATATAGTCGCTTTTTATCGTTTTCTGATTTTCCACCTTCTTCATCTCCCGCTTTCTTCTTAACTTTAACAACTTTCTTTTCCATTTTCTTAACTTTAAAAACAGAGAAGAACTTTCTTTTGTTTTCTTAACGATTTCAATAAAGACACGTAAAAGCTTCCATCGCAAACCCTCCTTGTGGATCACGACCCGCATAGCCACTTGCTATAGCGGAAGTATTGAGCACTTGCACATTTCCTTTCTTAAGTTCTATAATCTCGTATTTTTTGTGCAGGTTTAGCCTCAATCACCTTTCAATTGAAATCTCATCCCTCTCTTGCAAAGTCATGTTAAGTTTAGAAAACAAATCCTTATTTTCTTCTTTTAGTTTAAAGCTTTTCTTTTTTAAGAGTTGATATTTTCTAATAGATTTTCACAAACAAGAGATAGTTCTTCATTTAATGCATCGGCATCAATATAATCAACACTACAAGAAGAACTAGCACAATCATCTAGATGGGTGTCCGAGTTTACCTCAAGGGAGTCATTCCCTTGGACCATGTAGCAAGCTTGGCCGGACTCATCTCCACTAGATTCGTCCTCCACATATTTCGACATTTGAAGCGCGGAAGAGGTCAAAGTGTTCCACACTGTAAAAGCGGAATCACAATAAGAAACCATAGAAAGATAATCTTTACTTAGTGTGTTTCTAAGTGCCTCTAGGGCTTGTGCATTGGCCTCTATATGTTTGGTATTACCAAGATAAGATTTCTTGGTAGTAGCAAGGTACACATGCATTCCTAAGATTTTTAGGTACATACCCATTCTAAGCTTCCACATATCAATGTTAGATACATCAAACATGGGAGGGGTAAGGTAATCCATGAGTGTGTGTAAACAAATAAGTGTGCAAATACAAATACTAGATTAGCTAACTAAGATCTCACTCCTAGATGGTTAAACCTAATATCAGGAGCGTAGGCTCTGATACTAATTGAAAGTACACCTAGAGGGGGGATGAATAGGTGTAGGGATAATCTAATGACAAATGATGTAGAATTAAAAATAAATTGCAACACACTTAGTTTAACTAAAGAGTGTAGCCAAATTCTCGGTGAAGGACTCTGGATTATCTCCTCTAAATTCCTCTTAAATAAGAGTTGAGGTGCTATGTAAAGCTACCAAGCATATAAGTATGATATGAACAATATGATATAATGCAAGGCACAATATAAAAGAGAGAGTTTAGAGATAGTGGATCAATCGCAAATACTGAGATGTGTTTCGAGGTTTAAGCCACTGTTCTACGTCCCCGCCTTTACACAGAAGGATTTTTGCTATATCGTCCACATAGGACTTCTCACACTGGGAACCTCCACTGATGATTTGGGTAATACAAACTTGGAGTACACAGCTCCTTTCTCAACCAACAACAACCTCTACACAAGAGGCAAGGCACAACAACTATCACCTTTACACTTAGAGGGATGGGCACTTAGCCAAAGAACAATCACCTCTCACTGAGGGATAGGGCTTGAAACCAACACAACAACCTCAATCACCTCTACACTTAGAGGGATACCAACTTAACCTCCACACTCACCTCTATTCAAGGGGGAACTCAAATAAAAGAAGGTTTACAACTCTTGGTGGTCTCACTAAATCACAAACCAATTTTCCTAACAAAACAAGATCCTAATAGATAGTATAGATATGATAGCTCAAGTGTGAGAAAACAAAGAGTTTGAAAAATAAATAACAAAGAAAAATTATTGGGAAAACTTCTAAATGGCTATAGAAATAAAGAACAAAAACCAATTCCCAAAGACTCTATTTTTCTTTAATTTTTTCAATCTTTTAAAATACATAAAGATAGATCTTTATAACTCAAAAACTCTTTGAAAACTTGTTTCTATAACACTGAGAAAGATAGAAAATTTTGTTCTTGAAATTCTTCATGAAATCAGCTAAGGAGGGGGCATTTATAACCCTCCAAAATATCTACCCGTTGTAGCAGGAAAGGGCAGAATTGCCCTTCCAGTCGACCACCCGGTCGACCGGTCAACAATCATTTATATGACCGTTGTGCCTCTAGTCGATCGCCCGATCGACCGGGATTGGATACAGAGAGCAGATGCTCTCCGCCGGTCGACCGCCCGGTCGACCAGGGCCATTTTCAGATAGCAGAGCTCTCTAGAGGTCGACCGGCCCTCCAGCCTATAAGGCCTGTGCACATTCATGCACATCGGTCGACCGGACCGGTCGACCGGCAGAAGGCCAGGTCAATATTGTTTTAGGGATTAAAAACTTGGTTATTTTAACTCCAATTAAATCTCATAAAATTACATAAATTTCACAAAAATAAGTTCTTTTAAGATCTTTGAAATACAAATATGTGTGACTAAAATTCAACACATATCATAAACAATTTGAACCATTTTTGTGATATGGAAATTTGGCTTTAAACAATAATCGGTATTTTTCAAAACTTGATTTTTGAAATGGAAAACTGGTTTCTCCAAGACTCATGTAAATACAAAAACATGATATTGAAACAACTTTGAAGCATATTGTATATTGATAGAATCTAATATACATGAAAGATATTATATCTATATTTTTGACATGAATCCAAAATCGGTTAAACCAAAAATCAAAACCAACAAACTTTAAAACTTGCGTGTGTATGTGAACTTGAGCATATCAATACTATCTAATCTTTACACAAAATCTAAACTCAAATAAACTAAACACAAACTGAAGTCTTTTTGTCTCCAAGCCGACTCGATCCAAACACGATCCAACGAGCTTGACTCCAACCGAGTACTAGATGCGATCTTGACGCTCGAGTTCTTGAATTAACATGTGAAAGCTCTAAAACTTCTTTGTTGAAGCTAATCACCGACTAATATCTTGGTCAATCACTGAAACTATTTAAACACAAGATTATTAGTAAACTATAAGTACATGAGTTAATCATCATCAAAACTAGAATGATGGGCCTCTGGGCCAACACATATCAATCACCACCACATCTGTTGGATCCTCGAGGGGGGTGAATAGGGTCAAGGCTAATTAAAAGTTAAATATACCTGTTATAAGATAAAACTGTAAAATAAGACAGAGTAGTAGAATCACCTAATCTCATAGAGGATGGGTGGCAAAATCAACAGAGAGTAGAAAATAGCAATATAACAGTAAATGCACAGCAGGTAAAATAGCAGGGAGAATGCAAGCAATTTTAGGATAGTTCGGGAAAATTCCCTACATCCACCACTAGAGATCTCTTCTTCAAGATTTGTAAATCTACTAAAAAGCTTCTTCTTAAAGTAGGGATTACAACCACCAAGACTCTTTCTTGAGCTTGAATTTTAATCCAACAAGATGTTGTGCAATCTTGGATTTACAAACTACCAAGATACTCCTGATCTTGGATTTTCACACCACCTCTATCTTGAGGTACAGAACAATGAGAGTATGATAAAGATTTTGTTCTCTAACACAATATTGAGAACTAAAATAAGCATAATGATATAATACAATAGGAGACTCTATGCAATCATATAGTTTTAAGTATTATCAATCAATAACTTGGCACAATAAGTTTAAAACAATAAGAATGAGAATATATAATAAATATAGAAGATGAGAATGAGATTTTTCAATAGAGAAGTAAATGAAGTGATGAAATTCTCTTATATTGAATGCTTGAGACTTTCTCTGAAAATCAGAACTTGAATGTGGATGATTGGATCAACCATTTTGCTTTGAAGAGATCTGAAATTTAAGGCTTAAATGGTTGAAGAGCACTATTTTAGCTTTTTGAAATTTTCAGGTATTATTCTTGTTCTTGCAATGAATGAACAAGGTATTATATAAACGACAAGCTAAGATTAAAGTGAATCCAACCATTAGAGACAAAAGAGAAATAGATTTTTCTGTCCGTTTGAGCAGTTAATGCTACTGAAATAAGATATCAAAACTGTGTAAAATCTTGGGCAATGAATGCTTCTGTAGCAGTAAGACATAGAGAGGATATGGAGACTTTAGAGTATGGGAAAGAGATGAAGTTTCCTCCCAAATATATACCTAATGGACATCTTACCTAGCTGTTCAGACAAAACAGTTTTGGGGTTGTCAAGGACTGTTAACAGCAGGATTGTTTGACAATAACAGACTCAGTTTTTCAGTTGTAAAGAGAGGTATTTACAACCCACTTGTATGAAAGAAGTTAATTCAAAGAGTGAAAAGTTAACCAAGTGAAGTATATCCCATATGGCGCTATAACCTGGTCACCGCAGTACAGAAAATATATAATCTAGAGAATAATCAGAACTAAACCAGAATTATGACAGAATATTCTCAGTTTAGTCTGTAATTGGTAGAGCTGATAAAATCAGATTGAGTGGTAGGATAAGGTGGTAGAATAGAGATCAACCTAGAAATTGAAATAGAAAGATTCTACTATGTGTCAAAATATATGTATGATAATAAAATTACTATATGATTACTTACATAGTTTCTATTGTTGAAATTAGTAGCTCAATATATCTTTGGCTCCTTCTTACTCTTTCATAACTTGATGTATCTTATAATAGCATGATCTTGTGGAGTTAGATATGCTTTGCTCCTAGTAGCTCTTTGTTAGCTTGAATATAAAATTTGTAGAGCATCACATAATTTCTTCCATCCTTTATATGTATATGACATTGGTAGTTCAAATCCATCTATCCTCCAAGTAAAGTCTTATTCTGAAATAAGACAACACTGCTAATCCAACTTGTTAGTAGCTTAAATTATAGGTTAATTATATCATTAAAATCATAAGAATTACAACATCAACCCCACCGAGGCGTCCTTTACGAAATTTTCAATATGAGAATTTTTCAATGAGGAAGAATTGAACAATCCCTTCTATCAAGAAGATGACTTTAAAGATGCCTATGTAGATGAAGGGATGACATATGGGTGAAGAAGAAGATTCATTAATCCTAATCCTAAAAGGAGAGGCAGATTTTCTTATCCTCATTATGGTAGAGAAAGAGAATATTCAAGTCCTAATGAATATGGAATGGAGATTGAAATTCTTTCTTTTAGTGAGAATCTTGACATTGAATCTTTCTTTGACTATGAAGTAGAGAAGTTTTTTGCCATGACTTATGTACTCAAGGAGAAGAATGTCAATTCATTACCTACAAGCTCAAGGGAGGAGCCGCATGGTGGGACCAATTACAAATATCAGAAAGACGTCAAGGCAAACCACCTGTGATGACTTGGAGATGCATGAAGCAACTCCTTCAAGGTAGATTTCCTCCCCCCTCGACTATTAACAAATCATTTACAATCAATTTGAACATTGTCAGCAGGTGTAAGGACTGTCGCTGCATATACAGAGGAATTCTATCGCCTAACATAATACTGCGATTTAGCAATGAAAGAAGAACAACAAGGGATGACGTATATAAGCGACCTAAAGTACCCTATTCAAGAATGTGTGATCCTTCATGATGCGTTCTCCATTGACGAAACTCATAACAAGGCGTTGAAGATCGAGAGACTACAAGCAGAGCTCCACCTTTCAGGCGTCCGATATCAATTGAAGAGCCATCAGGTGGCGAAGGGATTCAGCCAAGTTTCACGATAGTTGACCAATCTCCAGCCAGCAGACGATATGAAATCACCTAGAGGGCGTGAATGGGTGATGGCCATTAACAATGAAAAAATTAAAATAATTATAAACTAATAAAACTTAACTAACTCAATAATCAAGAATCAAGCCGTATACTCAGTGATGGGCTCTGAACTTCTCCTCATAATTCCTCTTAAATAAGAATTGTGGTGCGTAACTGGTTTCTTAATGTATTAAAAGTACAAAACAAATAATATTCCAATAATAAAAGATAAACAAATATAATAATACAAGAATAATAAAAAGTTGGAGAGGTCAAACGAGATAGCCAATTGCAAACACAAAGAGTTGTTATCAAAGTTCGAGCCTCTTGCTCTACGTTCACGCTTTAACCATAATGAAGGATTATACCATAATCAACCTTGATTTCAATAACAACATGATCCCGCAAGATCCAGAGTCGCAACTCCCCCAACACCCTTTTTTCAAGAGGAACTCAAAGAATAAAGATTACAATGGTGATTCACACAAGATCGCAAACTCTCTTTTACACTTATCATATAGATTAGAAATAAACTGAGAAAGTGAGAATGAAAAGCTTAGGAAAATTTTGAACACTCTTTTGAAACTTGAATCTTTTCTTGTATTTTTCTCAAAAATCTTCTTAAACCTTATGTTTAAAATAACTCTAATCTCTTATATATATAGAAGTAGGATGAAGAACAAAACTCAGTAAGTTCATTATTGAAAAACATGTTAAAAACCTGAAAAATCAAAACAAACAAATATGGATAGGTTTACAAACAATTATAGCCACTGGGAAACAAATCAGGCAAGTTGACTGCCTCATTGTCGACAATATGCACATGCCTGTCGACAACCATGTCTTAATGGTCATATTTTTCAAAAATAGCACAAGCACTGTCGACAGTTAAGGTAGCATGTCGACAGACTGAGACAGATTCAGTCTCTATTGACACACACACCGCTGTCAACAACTAGAAGAGGTTGTCGACAACTGAGACACTCTCAGCGTTATGCATCATTTATCAAAGTCGACAGGCCTAGACCTCTATCGACTATCTTAATACTTGGACAAGAATATATTTTTATTTTCTAAAAATATTTTGTAAAATCATAAAATATAATATATTAAATATATTTAGGGTAAAAACATATATGTTTAGAAATCTAAACATATTTTAAACTATATATCATAAACAACATTAAAATTTTATTTTTTAAAATAAACAACACAAAAATCATGAAACTGGTTTGGAAAAACTTTTATATATGTGTATCTTCTCTGGAGCATCAATTCACTAAACTAAACTTTAACAAAACCATATTCTTACAAAATATCCAAGATGAGGCTCAATACACAAGATCTTCAAATTGAGATTCTTCAACTTGTCTTCTTGAGCTTAAAACCAATTCTTGAATCAGTCTTGATATAATCTTGTTGAATTGATCTTAATATCTCTTGTTGATGTTAAACAACTCATTCTTGAATAAATATATGTGCAAAACTTAAATTTTATTAGTATCACCAAACTTCATGAGTTTTAGAATCATCAAAATAAAGAGTGATTGAGCCTTTAGGCCAACACGATCAAAGCCCCTGTGTCAGCACCAACAACAACTGCCATAGCTTCAAAGAGAAAAGAGAATTCCTATGCTAAGCCTGATATTGGCAAGTGTCACATGTGTGGAGAGTGTGGGCACAGGTCCAACAAATACCCTAAAGCAAGTCAACATGGTGAATTACGGAGATGACGAAGGAGGAGTCGTGATTGAGGAAGCAAGCGATTCTGATTTTGCCGAAGAACATGGAGATTTTGTAGCTTGTATTGTTCAGAGATTGCTAAGTAACCAGGAATTCCCTAATACCACACTACGACATCAAATCTTTTATGTAAGGTGTTCGGTCAAGAATAAGTTATACAACCTCATCATTGACAATAGAAGCTGCGAGAACATCATGTCCAGAACACTTGTAGATCATTTGAAGGTAGAGACGAAGCCACATCATCATCCTTACACCATTGGTTGGATCAAGAGAGGGGCTATCATGGTAAGGGATCTTTGCCATGTTCTTATTTCAATTGACAAATTTTATGAAGACTCTGTTGCTTGTGATGTTGTTGATATGGACAAGTGTCATATTCTGTTGGGGAGACCATGAAAACACGATGTTGATGCGACCTATAGAGGCAAGAGGAATGTATATGTGTTCACTTGGAAGAACAAAACAATCATCATGAAGCCTGTTCCATCTAGTCCAAAGCTTACAAAAGAAGAGAAGCCAAAATTCATATTCATATGCAATCAAGGTGAGTTTTTTATGGAATCAAAGGAAGCAAAGCAGAGTTTTACTCTAATAGTCAAGGAAGAGGTTGCTTCCTCTACTGAAATTTTTAAGGAGATGAAGTTGAAACATGTGGGAGAGCCTAAACCATTTTGGCAACATAGTGCATCTATTCTTCAAGATTTCAAAAATCTTTTCATGCAGAAGGAGAGTGCTCGTGATGTAAGCTTTCAATTTTTCAAGTTCATATCACTTACTATTGGCACATGGGCACGGCAAAAGCATGATCCATCTTTGAGTTACCGCTATAAGGAGACGTACAACTTGTCAAGTTACAAGTGAAAAAGATTTAGATTTTCTAAAGTGATACTCTTTATTCCATGTCACACTACTAAGGTATTTTACGGTGCGACAAGTTCCATCATCAATTGCACTTTGGAAGCTCTTTGGGGCATATCAAGATTTTGGGATCACAATTTTTCTCGGGTGAAGTTTGCCAAAGATGACATTATTCATGGTTTGATTGATTGAAACTCGAGGACGAGTTCTTTTAAAGAGGGAGAGATTGATGTAGGAAAACAAAACAGAACATAGTTTTAACTGTCGATATGTCGCAACACCTATCGTTAGCCTACACTTTAGTTATCGATAAACCATCTTGTTGTAGACGGATTGACTTTGATAGGGTTTTCTCGAGAATTGAGGCACTACAATCTGTCAACAGGCAACTTCAGCTGTCGATAGTCCTGGGTGTATCAGTATTATCTGACTCTAAACAGGATTTGGTCTTTCAGTCTGATTTGAATTTCGATTGATTTTATTTTTCTTTTATTTAATTAGGTTTTCTAGTTAGAGTAATATTCTTCATTTATTGCCTATATAAGGCCATTATATCTTTTTTTATAGTTTTTATCTTTTGATAATCAATTAAATTGAGTCTTTTTTCTTTCAATTATTCATGGATTCGAGTTGTTTATCTTTTGCTCGTGAATTCGAGTGCTTTAATCGTTGATTCAAGTGTTGTTTCTACCTGAAGATATCCTTTAGGTTTGTTGGTGCTAGAATGAGATATAGCCGATGTTGCTCGCTTCCTTATCAGCGCCAGTTGACAGTTTGTTTTGATTCTAATAAAATCTCAGAGAGAATTTTCTTTTTGTTCCTAGTGCGTTCGGGTTATATTGCCATTTAATACTACGATAACTGCCCAATATCGTTTCCACTATGTCAAATTCACCAATTTTCATCTTTTGGTTGTTATCGCAAATGGCGTGGTGACAATCTGATCTCAATCAAAAATTAGCTTTTAGTTTGAATCTCAAATTGCATGGTGACAACACTCTTATCTAGGGCTGTAAATGGTACCCGAAAACCCGATCCGACTGTTTACATATTTAATGGGTTTGGATCAAAAAAGTTTGATCTGAATTCTAATCGGGTCAGGTTCGGGCATGACACTTTCAAACCTGAAACCCGATAACAAACCCGAAAAGAGAATAAACGTTATAAAATGAAATTCACTATCATACATTTCACTATATTTAAATTGATAAAATTATATAATTGAAAACTTGATGATATTATTATAAAATAAAATATGTAGGTTTTTAATTTACATATAATAAAATTGAAATTCACTTTTAAAAATTACTTTAATTGAAAGTTGAATATAACTATTTAAAATCTGAATCTTACCCGATAAGAAATAAGAGATTCAACCCGAACCTGAATCCGAATCCGAATTTCTTATCCGGTTCAGGTTCGGATACGGCATGGATCCTACCCGAACCCGACCCGTTTACACCCCTACTCTTATCCCTGGATAATACTACACATTGCGGTGTAATACATACACATACGAAACAGCATATTACTAATACAACGACTCCATACATCACAAAGTTCAGCTTTAGATGAGAATGCAATAAGAAGAATAACTGAGACAATGGTATCAAATTTCTCAGAAATGAATTATCTACCATTTGATTCGTCATCGCCAAACAATTTATTAGTAGAAGTGAAAGATAGCAAGAAAATAGAACGAATAGTTTGATAATCTGTCCATGTGATCCTGTATGGAGACCCATGCCTAAAGCCATGCTCATAGTCAAAATATATGATGATTCATTTATATCTGGGTTCTTGATTCGATAAAAACAAACAGAGATCCAATTCATTGCTTCAAAAAGAGGACTTCAGGGTTGATTACAAGTAGGATTAGCGTGTGGATTTGACTAGTTATTTAGTAAGATACTATATCAGGTAGATTATACAAACAAGCAATGTATGGTATTAAGCATGAATTCGTGATCAAATTATATTTTAATGTTGAAATCTATTTGCAGAGACATGGCAAGCATAACTGAAAGGACCTCAATCAGTATGTTGGTTTAACTTTTGATATCTCATCATTGCAGGTTATATTATCAGTCGCTTTTGCTTTGTAAAACAAGCCTTTAAAGGCATGCATCAAGTGCTAAAAAGCAACAATATCGATCTCCCCTAAGGTAAGAAATCATATAGCCTACACCAGTGATGTTGCTTTGACTCCCTCAGGATCCAAAAACAAATTATTGAACCCTAACTGTGGTCGTGATTGAGATGGAAAGGCAGATGAAGTGGCATAGCAAATGATGAGATCTTACTCTTAATTAGAGAAATGCTAATTGAACCCCGCGTTCACATAAACCAACTCTGATTCGCTGATGGCGATTAAAAAAAAAGAGATTATAAGACATTTATTAAAGAGAGAATGACAGAATGTTGAAATATTACGAGCTGAATAGTAGGTAAATCTTGCAGCAACAATAGATCCTGAAACTGGAGATAAGAGAACATAAAAGTGAAGATGCAGCAACTTTTGACATACAGCCAATTATAGATTTACTTTATATGTTATGAAAATTCAAATAACAAGGTGAAGTCTCAATTGGACAAATTTGTTGTGGATACTAGTTCTCAATCTTAAAATGACTCCATAACCAACTTAAAACTTGAAAAATGCTTGATTGATGATTGGACTAGTTCAAATGCAACATTATGCAAAAAGTGTAATGATGAAATGCCCAAATGAATTGGTCTCTTTCATTCGAAGACAGTTTCTAGTTCACATCACATTGGGTCATTTGAATTGAAAGTTTGCGATATATCTGGTGTGGATTTTATATATGATTCAGATTGATAGATTATCTAACACTATCGCCAATATATATTTACCCAGCCCCAGAGGCGGATCCACCATTTTTTCAAATATTGTCTTAAATTCAATTTTATTTTTGTTCTTTTTCAGATATTGTGTTAGACCCCCTTCTATTTTGGCTTTCTTTTAGCAAATTTATTACTAATTCCACTCCTGATTTAGTGGAGAATATTGTTTTATTCTTTTAGGAAATGCATATAACTCATAAGTATATGTTAAAAAGAATTGCAGCCCACCCTAAAATTTATACCTGGTTCCACCCCTGCCTAGGCCCCAAGACTCAAATGAAACAGAAAGAAAGTTGAAAAAGGCAAAAAGAAAGAAATAATCACGACAAGAGATGAAAAGACAACAGGCTGTAAAAGTTTTCGTGGAGAGAGGGTAAGACGAATTAGTTTCTCAGATTGAAGATTTTGATTGCCTGAGAATCTATATATTTCTCTGGACTAATGCTTGGAGGCTGGGGAGATAAAAGAAGAAACAAACAAAAAACGATCCAAATCCTTTAGCATTCTAAGGATTTCTGTATCGTAATCCAAATATTGGCAAACATGGTTAGTTGGATGAATCTCTAATAATCATTTGCTAACATCAA
Source organism: Agave tequilana (assembly GCA_038442645.1). NCBI lineage: Eukaryota > Viridiplantae > Streptophyta > Magnoliopsida > Asparagales > Asparagaceae > Agave > Agave tequilana. The sequence goes on from JAVJIF010010612.1 coordinate 60,833, forward strand.
GTGATTGAAAAGATATATACTTTGGAGTGGTAGTGTATAGAACAACTAATGAGCTTAAATAAAAGATACAGAGTCAACATTCATAAAGTATTCTTCCTTTCCTTCCTTTCCTTCTCAAAAAGAGAAGAAAAAAAATGTAATCTTCCTTTAAAGAATGTCCAAATACAAAACTGAACTCACATTAAAGTCTTCTCCATTATTTATTTCTTACAAAAGGGTTTCTCCTTTATTTATATTCAATTTTACTAGAAATTCCCTTTCCAAGTAGATTCAGTTTTAACTTTAAAGGTTTAGAAGAGGAGACATGAAAAGTCGCTTTCATTAGCTTTCTCAACTTTAGACAATCATGTATCCAAACAAAAACCTATCAAGGTCAATTCTTAAGCAGAATCCAAACATAATACATGCTGAATTTGAATCCAAATATATCAAAGTCCCACATGGTAAAATGTGTAGTAGTTAAAATCTAACATAGTGATTTTGGTCCATTATGTTCTTAACTAGAGGTTAGGTTAAAAATCAAATTTAACACATAAGCAGTGACTCCTTTGTTTGGATAAATTGTGTTGCAATTTCTCTACATAGCTTGAGCACAAGCTTTATTGACAGCATTTTTTTCGTATGTCACGTTATCAAAGAATACATAAAAAAAAAAACAATTTACATGACGAACAATGGCATACACTAATCTTCTATTAACAAATGTTAAGACGTTGTCATCACTACATGTCCATATGCTGGGTGTTTTCTATCTGGATCAATTTACATGTAATGGAAAAGGTATTGTTTTAAGTTACTATCTTACATGGACTTTATCAAGGAAATTACATTGTTGTGAACAGGATCTGCTACATGTTCAATAAGGTTCTGTAGAAGACCTTTACCAGTTACAGCTGCCTGAAGGTAGAATCCTAACCAAGCAACCATCAACAGTCGCCCATTCTTGATTTCTTTCACTTTGAGATCTTCGAAAGCTACTGGATCTTTAGAAAGCCGAGGGGGTAGATGCCAAGTGGCTCCAAAGCTTCTATGCCACAATACCCAGCATATTCTGGGCCAACCTATCACATATAAGCAAAGAGTCATGTCATGTATTTGATAATGCAAAATAAATTGGATTTCTGTGACCATAAAACAATTGGCAAGGAAGATAAATTAAATATTAAATATTTCAAGTGAATGGCAGAAACTTCTTGAAAAGCCTTAAAATGGTCACAATTTTGATATTCAAGAATATGGATCAATTAAGCCTATGTCTATGAGGTACAGCGAATTGAAATATTGGACATAAGAGTTATAGTGAAGATAATTAAATCTTGGCCAGTTGGATTACAGTTAAACTTACTATAAAGAAAAAGGAAAAAACAGAAAATACACACACACACACTCTTTTCTGCCAGCATATTCTCCCCAAAAAATCTCCAAAGGTACCGGCTTTGGCGTCAGAGGTGTTTTGTTTTGGCCCAAGACCAGAACCCCCTGACGAATTTTCTATGTTGTAGGCCAAGTCCATCACCCTTGGAGCAAAATCTTTAGCCTAGATCCATACTATGCTTCAAGAGTAAAGACCATCTGTTTCAGTGGAGAATATTCAAAATTCTTTTTTCTGGGAAGTAATATTAGTGAAATGAAGCTTTGGTTCCACAGATAAATTGATAGATGATTTGGAAGTGGAACAATTAAAAACCAGAATGTGGGATATTTGTGTTAAATAAATCAGGCAATTGCACTGAAAATACACCATTTATGATGAGGATGCTGAAGCAATGCCCAATTTGGTGATTGGGTGACAAAGATGCAACATATATATAAGATGACAGAAAAACCAAGTCAAAGGGTTACACACCATTTTTGCAGGGGTCAAACAATATACTCAATAGATTCCTCTATAATCTCAGAGCAGAAAACTGTCCTGAAAAATCTATTTATTAATCTACAGAGTAACTATTAAGAGCAAGGCACTCTTTGCCAACCCTTTGCCTATCAGTGGATAAACAGATTATCATTCTCATATTTAATTTAATTTGTGGATGGTATCAGTACGAATACGATTACGCATTGGATAGTAAAAATAATATCTCATGTCAGTGGAAAAAACAGAGGGATCTGAATCAGATAAGATATAAGCCACATTCAACGCTAATGGATACAGACCTTACTCCAATAATAGTGAATATGAATGCAAAAGGTGGAAATTAATTACTAACTAACATGAATTTCATATGGTAAACATGCTCCATCATGTACATATGGAAACAAAAAACAATGACTCTCCAAAATTCCAAATAAGAATTGAAGTCTGGATGGGAAACGGACCAGATGGTTACCCAGTTTGATACGATTTAACTTTTTTTTGGACATTTTGTACAAATACATGTAAAAGAGCTCGAAATAGCAGATGAGACTGAGCACCAGAATGAGGTTGTAAAAGAACCAGGTTAGGAAACTTCAAATCCCACTCTTAACATTGTTTATATATACTTCATGCACTGGGTGTTGCGCGCGGGGCAACAACCAACGAGGAATCCACCAATTAGAGATAGATGCAGCCGGAGATATACCCACACGACAAGAACAGAGATATAATAGAGAAAGCAAGCCAACACAGTATTTAACGAGGTTCGGCAATTTGCCTACGTCCTCGGGGCAAGGGGGAAAGAAATTTTATTGATTCAACAATCAATACAAGTAAATACCAGAGGGATACTTTCAAGGATACAATACATGAGGGCTCTAACCCATATTTATAGCCAGAGAGTCCCAGGGATTTAGGAAATCCTAATATGATTTAACTTTTTCAAGGATGCAACCGTGCCGGTCGACTGTTCCTTTGCCATAGTCGACCGGGCGGTCGACTAGGCCACGCCTGTGCACGTCGCGCACACCTATCGACCGGGCGGTCGACCGGGCTCTGTCCTGGCTTACAACAAGTTCCTGTTTTTGCTCCTTTGGACTTCCGATCTCTGCATTATCTTCCTGATGAGTTTAAAAAAACTCTTCCAATGTCTTTATCTCCTCTCTTTCCCCACAATTCTTTACCTCAGTGAAGATTTTTCAAATCTGAGTCAAACTCTAATGAACAACTGGTGAAATTGACACACGATCTCGACTTGGCCAACAGACGAAACATGTTCCTTCAAATGAATCGCTAGCATACGTACAATTGATTTTCACTGATCTCACCAGATCCAAATTGAGTTTGTCGTTGCCACCTGCAACTCTCGCCAAACTCCAATATCAATTGTAAGCTTCCAATCTTCAGCTCAGCTATCAAACAGAATGCACCATGCAGTGTTCCCATCATTTCACCTGAAGAGAAATGTCATACGAGCCAACCAACGACGTGTCTAGAACTCAGCAACTTCATGGAACTCTATTCCAAATGACCTCAAGAAGAGCCCATCATGAGCCAACACTGACTCTCCAACTGACTAGCTTTCTCAGTCCACATGTCTTCAAGACGGTCCAGCCAAATCTGAGTAGAGCACACCAAATACCATCATCGGCTTCAACAAACTGGATGCCCACCCTATTATGCAAGTTTAACCATCTTCTTACCAGAAGATCAACTGTTCATCGAGATCTCAATGCTTCACCTCTACGTGAAGTCCAACTCTTCACCTTTACTCGAATTTCAACTCTTCACCTCTACGTGAAGTCCAACTATTCACCTCTACGTGAAGTCTCAATCAGCTTCTGGAGAACCCAAATAGCTTCATACGTGTTGCATCACCAAATGGCTGCGCCTTTACGGCTACCTACGTATCTTACCTAAAGGATCAAGCCAACTGTAATTCATTTAAATGAGCACAACTGAGCTCAAGCACCTGTGACTGAATCTTTAGCAGCGAACCAACCTGGCTAAGTCATATGAATCTCCTTACTACCGTCATGGAGAACAACAACCTTCAACTTGAGTTTGTCGTGGTCACAAGCTTGAGATTCATGCTTCTTCACCCACATTCGTGATTTTATCTTGGTTCTAATTACTGCAAATAACTCAACATTCTCATCAATGTATTCAACCTGTTTAGCATAAAATATGGCTACATGATCTCCACCCGGTGTCACATCCGGTGAAGTCCTCACTGATCCTGAACCAACTGGAGATGATGGAGTAGCATCAACCTCCACCCGCTCTGATACTTCCTTGGTGTTTGTACTCTCCACCTACTAAGAGACGGTAGACTTGAATACTAAAGTCTCATCAAACGTGACATGCTGACTTAACACGATCTTCTTGTTTTCGAGGTCCCATAACTTGTAGTCTTTCATATTTTTTTTGACACCTAAAAATACAAACTTCTTTACTCGCAGATTCACTTTGCCATCTTTGGCACTAAAGTAGGCTGAACTTTCAAATACCTGCAGCAAATCATGACCTTGAGTAACTTTTTCAGACCAAACTTTCAGAGGAGTTTTTCTATGTTTAATCTTGGTTAATTTATAATAATTAGTTTTGATTATGTCAGTGGGTTCTCTTCTTATTATGTGGTTCTAATTTTTGTCATGATTTATGTTTGAACACATATATTGCATAATTATTACTGCATTCCTACATTTATTTTATAAAAATTCTCACAATTCACTTGTCTTAATGTCTAAATTCATGCAAGATATGGTAGAGAGAAAATAAGCACAAATTCTAGCCACAAATTCTTGAGAGGATTTAAATCATCAACTGAAGATAAAAGCAAATCAATAAAGATCAATTCAAATCTAGGGGTTCTAGAAACCATCTTATCTGAAGAATGGATCTACTAGATGAGATAATACCATCGATATTCAAAGCGAAAAATGGAATTTTTGAAGATCAAATCGGTTTCGCCGAGGATACGTGGATAGAACATCAAATCCAAAGCAGATTCTGAACTTTCGAGAGGATAAACGGATAAAGGAGAAATCAATATGGGAGATCCCCCAGACCCTGGCCCTACGGCCAGGATCTGGCAGCGGAAACGCGACCCAAGTCGCGATTTTATGGCTGGAGCTTTGAATTAGGGGAAGCGTTTGCTCCCCTATCTCCTTACGCTATCCCTTATTTCCGTTTTCCTATAAATACCTATATTTATTGAGAAAAATATACACCGAAAGGCTGAAAAGCAATTGAGAGGAGAGTTTTGTGTTATAATGCGAGTTTTGAATCAAGAGTTTTGTGACAACGATTCTTCAATGAAAAGCAGTTTTCTTCAATACAGATCTTGTGACGTTTCAGTCTAAGATTCTTTCACTCTTCTCTTTATTTTTTTTGATGTGATTCTCTTCTTTAATTACCTATTTTATTTTATGAATTCATCAGTTTACAGTTGCTTTCTTTACCTGCTTAAAAGATAGATAAAATTTTGCCGATTTTGTTTTAGGTTAGATTTGAATTATGGATGCTCTTATTTGATATTTTACGCTTCTATTCTCGTTCCATTTCCATTAAGCTATGGTTTAAATTTTTAACGACAATTCCCTGCTGCACTTGCCAACAGCTAGAAGTTGCTACTCTTCATTAATTTCACTTGGAACTTTTCAGACCCAACCCCATGCAAATGGGTGAGAATCCATTGTGATGGATTTCACAGTGTGATCAAATCCCAATTAAAGAAAATGTACAGGTTCACATGGAAATCAAAAATTAAAACATTAAGGCAAGAGCTAGGTCATAAGCTGTTGGGGGACTTTGTATGTTTTTAGGAAGCTTAAGATATATCATCCCATTTTTCTTCACTAGGTGTTTGGACTAAATTGCTGATCCAACTTCGGCAGGTCATGGTGATGATGTCGTACATATATTTTATACGCAAATTTTCTAAATAACGTTGCCTTGTGTATGTCTTTGCGTTGCTAGCTACAAGTGTTGGATTACATGAAGAGATTGAAATTCTGATTTCTTTGTAGAGCAGATTAGAACAATCCTCCTACTGTGCTGATTGCATGAACTCATAGGTCATTTTATGACAAGATTTCTCCCCACTAATTATGACAAAGTTCTATAATATATAGATATAACACATACCCTCATATTGATGGCCAGTGATTTTGCATTAGTCAATGGGATTAGAGAATTTAATGTTCGAAATAGGGAAAAAGTGAAGGAAGATAAGATTTTTATGAGAAAGAATGAATATATGAAATTGTGAGTTTAATCTCTTTCCTTGTCTTTCAATTCTTGCTCCAATTCATACCCTTGTAGATGGAACACTATAGTTAAAAAAGAAAAATCTATTTTTCTCTTATGGCCCTTCATAGTGACATTGTTATTGCGAGTGATTAGTAGTGAAGCTCAGAATAGGGTACTTCTGGGAACATAGTTATAATAACGTAAAGTTCTTCAGTTTGTTTAAAACCATACTGTGATATTACTGAAACTTTTTTAATAGTAATAATTCTGATTGATGGATAGTTAATTGAAGAATCTTTGTGATATCAAAATTTAATGGTACAAGCCAATGTTTCCTATCAGTGATATTAGTTTCTAACTGTATCAGTTGATGGTTAATACCAGTATTTAACTAAATCGGAGATAGATAATAAAATCTCAAGAATTGAGATACCGATAATTCGAATGAAAACTAGACTAATATATCATCATGAATACTAATCCAGTCTTAATAACTGGCATGCCCAGATACAGGAACACAGAGTCTCATAAATTTCATCAGTAAACTGTGGATTCAATGACTAATAACTTGTTAATGTTAATCAATAGACCATAATCAAGGATTGAAGCAAAATATATAGAATAGTAGTTAAACTAACTGCACTGATCTTGATCAAGTAATACTGATTATGAAATCGATAATAATTGAGATTTAGAGATAATTGTGATATATGGGTGTAATGATTGTTTATGAATTATAATATATCTTGAAGTCATGAGCTTATGGGAAATAGATAAATTGTTCATTTATTAGGAAATATGAACTTGGTGTGCAAGTTGAGAAGCTTGTTGGTTAATTAGCAAGTTGTACAAAGTGAGAGATAGATTACTAAAGTATAGTTATATATCAATTAATCCAACTTCTAGCTTAACCATTATCTTGCGACGATAAGGGAGTATGTAAATAAGAGTACATGCGCAAGCGTGTACATGTACATACACAAATATGTTTGCAGAAATGTCTGCATATTCATTTGCTTAAGCATGATTAGAAATGAGACAATAAGAGGTTATATAAGCTCACTTTCTTACTTCCTTCTTTTCATTTTATTAACAGTTTACACGGAATAAATCATCTTAAGATAGCTTAAAATCTAAACTTGTAGCCCTTATGTTTGTACTCATTCCTGAGTGAGAAATGCTTATTTCACAATGCGTCTTGATTCTGCATAATCTCGTCTCTCTTAAGTCTTAAGTAAACTGGATAAATATCAAATTATAAACTATTAATTATGATTTTGAAAATGTTTCTCAATCTATTTTTTATATTGATATAAATTATATGTAATTTGAGATGTGTGTACACACACATACATACATACATACATATTGGATAGAATTTTAATGAAATTAGGTTACTAATAATGGGTTAAAATAATATGTTATGTGATATAACTCTGGTATGGGTAATGGTATATAGATTATTATAAGAGTTTCCTCGGAAACTAAATTGATAATCCTTGACAAGGGGAGTCTGAAGCAAAAAATTTATGATTTATTAATAACTTGTAATCTGGACTTAAATTAGTAAATAACGGATCCCCCAATTCTGAGTAGTAACTTTTGTGAAAGGAGATGGATGATGTTGCTTTTAAGTGTTGACTTATCAAACTGCATACATAATTAACAAGTATGTTAAGACTCTAAATAAAGAATTGATTAGGTAACTTGTGTATGAAATTAATTTTCTTGATTAATAATTAGTACACTAAGTAAATACTTTAATATATGTTTGAATCGATTATTACCATGTCTAATATTGATTTATCCCCAAGACGGGCATGCATTGAGAATTGTATGAACTAGATTACGTGTGGCATATGAGTATACATATATGTACATAGACGTATATGTGTATAATTATTGTTGTAAATGGACGTTACTTAAGTGTAACATATTGGTATATATATGTATATACATATGGGTATTTGAATATTGATAATGGGAATGAAAATTCGATCTATACAAATGAGGTAAGTTGATCACTATAGTGTTAACTTATACCTTATATATGCATACACATATGCAGTGAACCAAATTCATTCTCCAAAAATAGAATTGTTAAGCTAAGGATCAAACTAAAATGTTTGGTCAATTTGACGTATTGTGATAAATTGGTCGATATTTTGTATTGTAACGCATTGATTGTTATCTGTATGTGTGTGTGTATATATATACGTGTTTGTTTCATTCATATATATATATATATATATATATATATATATATATATATATATATATATATATATATATATATATATATATATCAAAAATATATATATAAGCCGACAGTTGAGAGTGTCTCTCAGCCAACGGTGACGTGGCACAATAGTGCCACAATATTCGTTAATTTTCATGATGACCCCGCTTTTAAAAATAACTAAAATTACTAAAAGCCTTTGCTGCTAAAAAAAAAACAGTTTTTCTTGGGATGAGGTTAGTTTAATATTCTTTATTATTATTATTATTTTTCCCTCTTTATTCTATTTCTATCTCTCTCTTTGTGTCTCCACGCGCTGTCAGATCTGGATTTTGAATTCGCAAAGAACGTCGTTCTAACAAAAGCAAGATCAGATATTGATTTTGAGTTTGCAGACCTTGATCTCTATTAGATCTCCATTGAGATCTTCATCAGATTTCTCTCGACCTATCTATTTTAATGTCGAGCCCCAACCATAATTCATCTCCTGCCACCCCATCTCGTCATCGGCCCCGCCCCCTTTCTCTCCATTTGAATATGAATCAGTTATCATCAAGTTCATCTTTATCACAGAAAACAGCAGGTGGGAGATCTTTGGATGCGGATCAAGTTGTTAGTTTTTTTCATTTTTATTCATGTTATTTTTCATTGCAATTGTAACTGGAACATTTATTGGGTGACCTAGATGAGACTGTGACCTAGAAAAAAAATTTATACTAAAGGATGTGACTAAGGTCATAGTTTTTAATAAATATTTTCGTAATTCTTTTAAACTGCGACCTTAGTCGCTGTTTATAATTGCATTAGGTGTGCAACCTTAGTCGCAGTCCTTTAATATATTAAAATTTCTATCTATATTATAGTCATTAATTATTTAAGGACCGCAACAATAGTCACAGTATTTAATAAAACACTTTACGTAATATTATAAACATCCTAAAGGATGCGACTAAGGTCGCAGTTTTTAATAAATATTTTCACAATTCTTTTAAACTGCGACCTTAATCCCAGTCTATAATTACATTAGGTGTGCGACCTCAGTCGCAGTCCTTTAATATATTAAAGTTTTTGTCCAACTCATAGTCATTAATTATTTAAGAACTGCGACAATAGTCACAGTATTTAATAAAATGTTTTCCGTAATATTATAGACATCTACAGTAGTGCGACTATGTTTCTCAAATATTTTTCATAGTACGACAAGGTTGCAATCTTTAATTATTATATTTATCTTGTTTTTCTCAATTATTTATTTTATTTTAATATAATAATTTTTCGGTAGGAAATGAATTTGCATGTTGAAATGTCTAGAAGCGTAGTTATTTTTTTAGGACGAAAATTTTCACAGATGATGAAGCATACAACTTTCATAATACTTATGTAAGGAACAACGATTTTGGTGTAAGGAAAAAAGGAATAGATAAATCACGGGGCCTCCGCATGAAGTTATTTGTAGAAAATATTGTTGCAATAAGGAGGGTATGAATAAGTTGGGTGACAAAAGAAAAGAAGGGCGTATCATCAACCGTCGTATTGATATTAGAGTTCAGTGTCCTAGTGAGATGCATATTTGTTTGTGTTTATTATCAGACATAAGGCTTTTGGTGATCACCAAGTTTATTGATTCGCATTCGCATGATTTATCAAGTCTGGATAAGGTCCATCACTTTTACTCTCATCAGACACATCGATCAAAGATGAGCAGAAACATTATGACCAATTTGATTGATGTAGAAATGCGTCCTTCTAATATTGCCCGTGTTGTTAATGCAATGAATCATGGAAAAGGTTGTAAACAAGTAAGTCCACAACAAGTCATTGATTTTATTTGACATAGGAGAAATAATATTGGGCAGGAGTTTATTTTTGTCATCAAATATTTTCAAGAGAAAACAGAGTCAGATCCAGATTTTTCTTTGCTAGTAAGGTCAATTATACAGGCACTCTAAGAAGTGTGATGGAAGAGTAATATATTCTTATTTAAATTTTCTGATGTAGTGGTTTTTGACACAACATACAGGACTAATCACTTGAACCTGCCTTTTGCTCTATTCACTGAAGCGAATCATCATCGGTAGTCTATTTTATTTGGTTGTATATTGCTCGCAGATGAGCAAAGGAATACATTATTTTGGCTTTTCAATAAATGACTCAAATGCATGTACGGAGTTACACCAAAGGTGATCATTACTGATCAGAGTACCCAGATAGGCGGTGCTATCAAGTTAGTTTTTTCAAATTGCTGGCACCATTATTATTTTGGCATATAAGGAAACAAATTGCCTAGCAACAAATTCCCTTGATGAACAAGAATGGAGATGATTTTGCCATTGATTTCAACTTTTAGTATTCCTCCCGTGATATAAACACATGCGGGGAACATTGGAGATTGATGGAGCAAAAATATCATATAGATGAAGACATTTGGTTGGTAAAGATGTACAAATTGCATAAACATTGGATTAATTCTTATCAAAAGGATATTTTTTATACCGGAATGACAACTAGTCAAAGGTCTGAGAGTATTAATTTCCTTTTTGACGGGTTTGTGAATGCAAACACAAAACTTATTGAGTTTGTTCACCAAAACTATAAAACTGTCGCTGTCCGTCGTAGAGCTAAATCTCAAGAAGGCTTTCTGTATTTGAATTGCGTGCCTAATTATACATCAAATCCATATGAGATACAAGTTTTGAAGTTTTATACCAGAAAGATTTTTCAGTTGTTTCAAAAGAAATGGGCAGTTGTAATGGCACTATTTTCCGAAGAATTAGAACATGAAGGCTCAAGAATGACTTATTTGATCGGTGATTTTTCTGAATCAAAGGACAGTTGGGTTAAGGTCAGTTATGAGAATTGTAGTTAGTGAAAAAACACCTAGAGGGGGGGTGAATAGGTGTAAGTGCTAATCTAAGAAACTTAATGCAAACTAAGTGCGCTAAATGCGGAAGCTAATGCAAATGTTGCACAAACTTGATACAATACAACAAGTGTAGCTGAATTCCCCTTGCGAGGCTCTGGACTAACTCCTCTTGATTCCCCTTGAAATGGGTTGAGGTGCTATGTGAAGCTCTTGTTGGATGAGTACAAATTAGGCACACACACACAAGCAATCCTAGCAATGTGCACACACAATCAAGCCAAGCAATCAAGGATATAGCAATAAGAGATGCAAGGCATAACACAAGCAATATATGATATGGCAATATGAATAAGATGCAAGGCAACACAAGCAAATATATAATAAGTATGAAATGAATGATGCTTGTATGAAATGAATGATGCTTGCACAAATTAAGGAGAGTAGAGTTGAGAGACAATAGGATCAAACGCAAACACACAAATTTGTTTCGAGGTTCGAGTACCCAACTCTACATCCCCGCCTACACCACCGTGTAGGATTTCCCAATCCACTATAAGGAGTACCAAACTCCTCTCTCAACTTACAAAGCCACCGAGGCTATACAACCACAATCCACCTCTACCGAAGAGGGATACGGCCCGTAGCCAACTACAACAAACACCTCTACCTAAGAGGCTCACAAACCAATCACCCGATCACCTCTACCGAAGAGGGATACAACAAGAATAAGGGTGTACAACTTAGAGGTTTACAACAACAACCTCAAAACCTTTCTTTTCTCTTTTTCCACAAAACAAGATCCTAATAGTTTAGGATAGAAGATATAGCTCAAGTGTGGAAACAATGTGTTTTGGAAAACAAGAACTCAAAGAAAACACTTGGGAAATTTCTTGTAAAAGATAAAGAATGAAAGCCAATACAAAAATCCCAAATTCCAATTTCTTTGATTTTTCCAAAACCCAAAAAAACACAAAGAATAAATCTTGTTAGCACTTAAAACTCTTTTAAAACTCTTTTAATCACTTTAGAAAACTGGTATTTTTCTTCTTGAAAAACTTAGCCAAAATCCCCAAAGAGATGGGGTTTATATAGCCCCTAGGAAAAACTAGCCGTTAGGCTGATGTGGCAGTCTGACCAACTGCCGGTCGACCGGCCCGGTCGACCGCCAACGGTCAAAAATGTGACCGTTGGGCAGCAGCGGTCGACCGGTCCGGTCGACCGAAAATTCCCGAGAGCAGAGCTCTCAACTCGGTCGACCGGTCCGGTCGACCGACTACATGTGTCGCCAGCGTGCACGATTGTGCACATCGGTCGACCGACCCGGTCGACCGGCCACTTGGTGCGGTCGACCGGTCCGGTCGACCGAACTGGCCTGGCAGGCACAGTGCAGGGACAGAAAAACAGTGTAAAATATTTTCTAAAAATCTTTTAACACTTCTAAAAAATTCACAAAATTTGTTTTATCATTTTATATTAAAACATACACCTGTGATAAAAATTTCAAGACAATATATCAACATATCAATTTATTTTTGTGTCTTGCAAATTTTATCAAAAACAAACTTGTATTTTTATCAAACTTGATTTTTCCAAAACATGAATAGGGATATCAAAATAAGTTTGTTTAGCAAGTTAAACCACGTATGTATAACTAGAATACATCTACTATACATATAAAACATGTAAACTTGTTTTGATCAACTATTCATAAAAACCAAATATCAAATCATAAAACGTGTGTTTTGTGCACTTGAGCATATCAACTAAACTAAGCTTTACAAATGGATCTAAAACACAAACTCTAAACTAGATACCTAAGTCTTCTTGTCGATCTTCATCTTCAAGTAGACTTGCTCCAAAACTCCGTGATTCTCCAAGTGCAAAGGTATGATCTTTAAGCTTTGGCACCGGAATCATCAAGAATAGCTTCTAATCATCTTGTTGAAGCTAATCACCAACTAATATCTTGTTAATGATCTGAAACTTAGAAACACAAGAATATTAGTAAACATAACTACATGAGTGTTGATCATCATCAAACTAGAGTGGAAGGCCATTGGGCCAACAATCTCCCCTTTTTGATGATGACAAAACTCATAGAGTTATATATGCATGGATTAAAGATAAGCTTCAAGGAAGCTCCCCCTTAACTCATGCATAGGGATAAACAATAAATATATGCAATTAGTATTAAACATGAAACATGCGTATGCATTGCATAAACAATAAATGGTTCTAGATATCAAATGGAATATTCAAAACAAAATAAGCTCTAGATACCAATTACAAAGCAAACTCTATATATCAATTAAACTTAATATTCTTGATATTAAAACATAATATATGCATAAACATAAGCATGCATATAACACTCAAAATCTTTCTCCCCCTTTTTGTCAATCATCAATAAAGGGGTAGACAATCAAAACCATAGATAAAATGAGGGGTAAAAATCTTTCTCCCCCTTTCTGTCAATCAAAACAATGCAAACAATGTTCTCCCCCTTTTTGTCTAAAACAAAAAAACAAAATCAATAAGGGGTGACTACAAACATGATATCAATTAAAAATATGTCAATGAAGCATCTTGATACCAATAAACAAGAATCAATATATGTTATATGCTATATACATTCATGAAGAGGAAGACGCTAAGTTAGCTTCCCTACACATATGCATTACATGAAGAAGGGATGACAAGCCCCAATTCACATAACACATATTATGTAATGCATAAGAGGAGATGTGAAGCTCCCCCTACACACGTGTACCATATAAAGAAGAGATGTTAAGCTCCTCAATACACAATACACTCAACATGAATCTATATGTAAGAGAGATGTTAAGCTCTCCTTGCATATAGGCAATACAAAACACAAGTTCATATCAAATATTTTTTTTTTAAAACCAAAATCTTGATAAGCAAGCATATAGTATATAATATACGTGTGTAAATCAAGCACAAAAGATCACATATATGTATGAAAAGATAATATCAATTGAAGTAGATGCATACATACATGAAAGAACAAAATATGAGTATATACAACATGAAACAAATTGATACCAATTGAAAATATCTAATGATACCAATTGAAAATATTTTACCAATTGAAAAGATTTTACATAGAAACATTGATACCAATTGTAAGAATTGTTCATTTTAAAACATATAAACAATTTTTTTTTTTTAATCATAAAGTGTGGGAGTACAAATACAAAAATACAAAATCATATTTTCTCCCCCTTTATGAGATACAAACTAAAGACATGCATAGTCTTGATAACAATTTAAAAGTAATCAATTTAAACAAAATTGAAAGTCAAGCACTAGCATAAACACAAACATATATATGTATGAAAGATAGATACCAATAGAAATTGATATACTTGGAATTTAAAGCATACATACATACATAATAAACATATGAGTATACAAAAGGTCAAAATGATACCAATTGAAAGAGTTCAATGATACCAATTGACATAACAATAAGTTCAAGTGTATACATCATATTATCTACCACCCAATCATAATTCAAGTTTTAAAGATTTTCAATTTAGGGCATACATGAACATGATCTCCCATCCTACCGCCCTTGGATGGTAGGGTTTTCAAAGATAGATTTGAAAATGTAGTTTTGTTTGAAAATCACTACCAAAATGAAGAACACCGCAACTAGTTAAATGGAAAACTTGTTAACTAGCACGAAATCCTTCAAGTAAGGAATAAAACAAAAATGAAATTCACATGATAATCATCACTCTAACCAATAAAGCATAACTCATGAGAAACAAAACATGAGCAATAGATATGAGTGTACAAATAATATGTGAAGATCATAATCATGAAAACATGTTCAATTAAGCTCAATTATTTCTTAAAAACACGAAATTATCAAAACTATCTAATCTTCAAGGCATATGTATGTCTAATACAAACTAACGTATACATACATATCCAAAACATAAAGAGTCCACAAGATATATGCATTAAGGCACGTGGCTCAAAAAGGATACTCATGTATAGTCAATAGTTTGGATAAGATGGACATATACATGAAGTTAAATATTGACACATAAACATGAAAACATGAAAACATGAAAAGCATGAAAAGTATGAAAATTTAGCTTTTCATTAAAACAATTTGATACCAATTCTTTTCAAGGTATATGTATGATTTGTCAACACAAGAAGTATACATACATATCCCTTAAACACACTTTGAGTCCATAATAGATATTTGCATGAAAGGCAAATGACTCAAGGGGTATACATGTATATCTTCAAGTTTGGCAAAATACACATATACATGAAATGAAAACTCATAAAACAAATCCAAAAATGGAATACAAGTTTGAAATGTATGAATCATCAAAACTAGACTATACTAGCACATCTAATGGGTTCAAATAAGCAATCAAGCTCAACATATATAGATTTATTTGTAGCCCACTCTATGTACAAGTATGATTCCTAGTCTTAATGAAACTAACATCTAAACAAGTAACCTTAACATGAAGCATCAAAACACAATATAAAAATCATCATGATAAAACTAAAACATGATTACTATGTAAATTCACATGTATTAGATTCATGATGTACATTATAGCTTAAACAAAAGTGAGAACACTAAATATGGGTTCATATAAGCATATGTGTCTCAAATACTATACATGTATGTCAAGGATCTAATAAACATGGAATGAACATACTAATCCATAGACATCAAAAACATGCTATAAACAATGAATATTAAAAGCATGTAAACAATAAATGGGAGTAAAGGATTGTTACCAAAACCGAAGAAGCAACTCTCCTTGTCTCCAAAACGTGGTGGTCATCTCCACCAAATCTTCCCTTGAAAGTGATGCATCCAATTTGATTTTCATGAAGTCCGAAACGCATCCACTCCAAGGTGTCATCACTCTCACGTCATGTGAGAGCCCACACCTACATCAAAAACAATAGGAGGGGTGGTCTTGGTACCCATATCTTCTTGGGTCCATGGGGGTTAGTACCTTCTCTAACCCAAACAAAATTCTTTGCTAAATTAGGAGTATGTAATCTATCATAACAAAATTTAGCAAGGTGGCCCTTACGTCCACAATGTGTACATGAGTACACATGAGTATACATGTGTTGATGGTGTCCGTGAGGAGCATGTGTATGCCGTGGAGGGTGTGCATGCATAGAAGTTGGAACTTGTTTCTTTCGAACCAAGGTTTCCAATCGTGAGTGGTTCATGGCACATTGGCTCATAGTGGAGCCCAAACAATCCATTTTCTTCTTTAACAAATTCATATCATTTTCGAGCATAGAAGAAGTGGAACATGCAATGGGTGATTTAGGTGAAACTACCCTAGCATGGCAAACATGAGAATCAATCTTATTTTGCAAAACAATATTTTTCTCTAAGCAAACATTTAAATCATTGGAAATAGAAATGATTTTGTTTTTCAAAACAACATTCTGTTTTAAAACAAAATCAACTCTAGAAGACAAGTTTTCATTTTTCTTTAAAATAGCATGGCAATCATTTTTAGACTTTAAAAATTCATTTTCTTTAAGTGCAAGTTCCAATTGAGATCTCAATGAATCCCTTTCATTATAGACCTCAACCTTCTCTTGCAAAACATTGTCAAGTCTAGCATGCAAACACTTATTTTCTTTTTCAATTTCTAGACTTTTCTTTTTCAAAATCTTATATTTTTCAATTAACTTTTCACATACTATTGAAAGTTCTTCATTTAGAGCATGGGGATCAACAATATCATTACTAGAAGAACTAGCATCATCATCACTATCTAAGTGGGGTTCCGAATGTACCTCAAGGGAGTCATTCCCTTGGACCATAAAGCATTGTAGATCGGATTCTCCACTAGATTCCTTTTCTTGGATTGGCAATTGAAGCTTGGAGGTGGTGGTTGTTGTCAACTTGTTCCACACTGCAAAAGCGGAATCAAGATTAGAAACACATAAAAGATAATCTTTAGGAAGTGTGCTTCTAATAGCCTCTAGGGCTTGTGCATTGGTCCCTATATGATTGCAATCACCAAGATAACATCTCTTGGTGGCGGCAAGGAAGACATGCAAACCTAGGGTCTTTAGGTACATGGACATCCTATACTTCCAAACATCAATGTTGGAAGGGTCAAAGCTAGGAGGGGTCATGAAGTCCATGGTAAACTATATATGAATGTGCAAACAAACAAATGCAAATGAGATTAGCAAGCAAATGGATCACTCCTAGGATGTTAAGCCTAAGTATCAGGAGCACTAGCTCTGATACCAATTGAAAAAACACCTAGAGGGGGGGTGAATAGGTGTAAGTGCTAATCTAAGAAACTTAATGCAAACTAAGTGCGCTAAATGCGGAAGCTAATGCAAATGTTGCACAAACTTGATACAATACAACAAGTGTAGCCGAATTCCCCTTGCGAGGCTCTGGACTAACTCCTCTTGATTCCCCTTGAAATGGGTTGAGGTGCTATGTGAAGCTCTTGTTGGATGAGTACAAATTAGGCACACACACACAAGCAATCCTAGCAATGTGCACACACAATCAAGCCAAGCAATCAAGGATATAGCAATAAGAGATGCAAGGCATAACACAAGCAATATATGATATGGCAATATGAATAAGATGCAAGGCAACACAAGCAAATATATAATAAGTATGAAATGAATGATGCTTGTATGAAATGAATGATGCTTGCACAAATTAAGGAGAGTAGAGTTGAGAGACAATAGGATCAAACGCAAACACACAAATTTGTTTCGAGGTTCGAGTACCCAACTCTACATCCCCGCCTACACCACCGTGTAGGATTTCCCAATCCACTATAAGGAGTACCAAACTCCTCTCTCAACTTACAAAGCCACCGAGGCTATACAACCACAATCCACCTCTACCGAAGAGGGATACGGCCCGTAGCCAACTACAACAAACACCTCTACCTAAGAGGCTCACAAACCAATCACCCGATCACCTCTACCGAAGAGGGATACAACAAGAATAAGGGTGTACAACTTAGAGGTTTACAACAACAACCTCAAAACCTTTCTTTTCTCTTTTTCCACAAAACAAGATCCTAATAGTTTAGGATAGAAGATATAGCTCAAGTGTGGAAACAATGTGTTTTGGAAAACAAGAACTCAAAGAAAACACTTGGGAAATTTCTTGTAAAAGATAAAGAATGAAAGCCAATACAAAAATCCCAAATTCCAATTTCTTTGATTTTTCCAAAACCCAAAAAACACAAAGAATAAATCTTGTTAGCACTTAAAACTCTTTTAAAACTCTTTTAATCACTTTAGAAAACTGGTATTTTTCTTCTTGAAAAACTTAGCCAAAATTCCCAAAGAGATGGGGTTTATATAGCCCCTAGGAAAAACTAGCCGTTAGGCTGATGTGGCAGTCTGACCAACTGCCGGTCGACCGGCCCGGTCGACCGCCAACGGTCAAAAATGTGACCGTTGGGCAGCAGCGGTCGACCGGTCCGGTCGACCGAAAATTCCCGAGAGCAGAGCTCTCAACTCGGTCGACCGGTCCGGTCGACCGACTACATGTGTCGCCAGCGTGCACGATTGTGCACATCGGTCGACCGACCCGGTCGACCGGCCACTTGGTGCGGTCGACCGGTCCGATCGATCGAACTGGCCTGGCAGGCACAGTGCAGGGACAGAAAAACAGTGTAAAATATTTTCTAAAAATCTTTTAACACTTCTAAAAAATTCACAAAATTTGTTTTATCATTTTATATTAAAACATACACCTGTGATAAAAATTTCAAGACAATATATCAACATATCAATTTATTTTTGTGTCTTGCAAATTTTATCAAAAATAAAACTTGTATTTTTATCAAACTTGATTTTTCCAAAACATGAATAGGGATATCAAAATAAGTTTGTTTAGCAAGTTAAACCACGTATGTATAACTAGAATACATCTACTATACATATAAAACATGTAAACTTGTTTTGATCAACTATTCATAAAAACCAAATATCAAATCATAAAACGTGTGTTTTGTGCACTTGAGCATATCAACTAAACTAAGCTTTACAAATGGATCTAAAACACAAACTCTAAACTAGATACCTAAGTCTTCTTGTCGATCTTCATCTTCAAGTAGACTTGCTCCAAAACTCCGTGATTCTCCAAGTGCAAAGGTATGATCTTTAAGCTTTGGCACCGGAATCATCAAGAATAGCTTTTAATCATCTTGTTGAAGCTAATCACCAACTAATATCTTGTTAATGATCTGAAACTTAGAAACACAAGAATATTAGTAAACATAACTACATGAGTGTTGATCATCATCAAAACTAGAGTGGAAGGCCATTGGGCCAACAGTTAGCTTTATGTTTTTTTTATAGTTGTGCCTTATTTGAAACCGAGGGAATTCTTTGTAGGCATATTCTGTGCATCTTATGGCGCAATCATGTTACGCAAATACTAGAACCTTATATACTATAGAGATGGAGATTGGATACTCGTTACAAGAATGTTACAATTGAACAAGATTTGAAATATTTTCCAAATCAAGGTACGTGAGAAATTGCTTATTGTGGACACTTCGATCCAAATTTTATGCAATTCTCGAAATGGTGTCTGATTCGGATATCCATCTTTTCAAGTTGGAAGGTATGTTGGAAAAATTTGCTATAGAAACCAGTAATGACTTCAAATCCAAGACATCTTATGATCAATCATGGTAAACTGAAACTAATGTTGGTTCTAGTTTTTTAGTTGTGATATTGAGAGATGGTAAAGAATAGACAATATGCGATCCTCTTGGTCCTATGGTTACAAAAGAGAAGCCTAAAAATACATCCAGGATAAAGTCTGAATTTGAAGATTCTCTATCATAGAAGAAGTTGAAGCCCGTAATGTGGAAACTGTCAACAACTGGGTCATTACAGGACTGGTTGTCCATTATTGGTATGACAATTTTCTCTTCATTTGCATTTTAGTTTGCCATTTCAAACATTTACATAATAATTTTTTAATAAAATTTTTGTATCACACATGTTTTTTCATTATCAAATGAATTGAATTTTTATTTTTTATTCACAGAGGAAATAGTATCAACCTATAGCAACCGAGAATGAAGAAAGAGTTGTTTTTTGTATCGGCTGGCAAGGAATGCGATCAAAGTCGTAGTGTTAATGTAGAAAGGATATCACTGAACTGTGACCAGACTCGCAGTTTAATTAATATTTCATATATTTGTTATTCACTGCTCCTTTTTTGCAGGTTGTATTACATTAAGAACTTTTCATTTATGTAACCAATTTACTATGTAGTATTTTGTTAATTAGTTTAAATATAGTGAAACTTACTCTTTTTTATAAGGACTGCGATTATGATTGCATATACGATTGTTTTTTTAGTTAAACTTTTTGAACTGCGACTATTATCACTGTTTTTGAATTATTTGAATATTATACCAACACAGTGTTTTGGTCGTGACTGCAACCTTAGTCGCAGTTTTCATGATTCATTGTAGAAGATCACATTTTAGGTTGAACAATAGCAGCCCTATTCGTAATTGTTTTCCATTGATTTGCAAAAGGGAAAAACTTACAAAAAAGGTTCGAGGAGCTAAATTACAAGTAACACAAAAGATTACAAGTAGATCTCCTCGGAGATACTGGAGAAGTGTGCCGGTAGGAGTCTGGTCAGCGCGCGACCACTTTGTCCTTTTGACAATGCGAGCGATGAGATTCCCTTCTCGCCGGGTTCGGGGAATCGGAGAACAGAAGGTTGGTAGAACCCTCTTGTTACTTCTCAAAATCGCCTTCGCTTAGGAATTCCTTCTCACCTGGTTCCGAAAATTCCTTGGGAAGAAGGTAGGTATTAGGGTATCAGCACCTTGATTAGAGAAGTGATTCTCTGAAGTCTCTGAATTCTTGAAAGCAAGAGACTAGATCTCTGTTTGTGCGCGGTGCATCTTCTCGAGAAGTCTGCCGTCTCTCTGGAGCGTATCGCATGTGTCCTCTCCTCGTGCCCTTGGTGGGCTATTTATAGGGAGAGCAGGGGTATAATTGTCCCTTGAAAATATAGAAACAGATTGAATCAAATCTGTTTAAATCTGGAAAGTAGCCTTACTGCGAGGCTAGAATCAGCTTCTGCGAAGCTAGAAGTAGCAGGTTGTATTGATCCTCTTGATCTGTTTTGATCCTTTCCATATAATTGGAAGATTTTTTCTGATCCTCTTACTCGTTTTAGGAGAGTCTAGAGATTATGGCAATCAACTACCAAATTTGATCTCAGATTTGATCTCGATTAGATTTGATTTCAATCCTGATTAAATTTAATCTCATCTGGAGATTTAATTGGTCAAAGGTTGACCAATGACGGACCCGCAGCGGCGCACCTGCGTTGAGCTCACAGCGGAGCTGGAAGGCGCATGTGGCGAAGTTAGAAAACAGCTCTTTAGCGGAGCTAGATATCGTCTGTGGCGAAGCTACCGAACATCCTTCTGCTTCAAGCGAAACTAACTCTTTGCAGAGTTAACTGAGTACTTCAGGAGAAGCTATAAGTTAGCTTCCTGGCGGAGCTGTGAATGGCTTCAAGGTGAAGTTGGATAATCTTAGCCTCTCAAGCGAGGCTGTCTCTTTGGGCTCATATGATGCTAAGTGCTAACATCTTAGACCTGCTGAGGTCTGTTTAGAGACAATCTGGGCTTACTGTCTGATCAGTAGAGTCCGAGTTGCTTCCTTGTCCTTCGGAGATGGGTGAAAACTGGTCGTCAGCTTATCTATTGCTTATCTTTTGTAAATGTCAACAAGTACAGAACTGGTCGTCAGCTCGTTTATCGCTTGTCTTTTGTAAATGTCAACAAGTTTAGACATTGTTCTGACCAATCAGCATATCTTTCACTTGTCTTTTGTAAATGTCAACAAGTTTAGACATTGTTCAGGCCAGTCAGAATCTTGTCTTTTTTAGAGTGTCAACAAGACCCCCTTCAAAGTTTTCGAAAGTCTGCAATGGCTCAGACTTCAAAATATTTTGAACTGCTTTGATCGGTGGTATGTGAAGTACGAATATCGCCATGGTGGTTGAGTTCAGCTTTGCTTCTTATCCTGCTTTGGGATAGATTCGCCAAAGTGTCATATAGATTCGCGACTCTGAGTAGCTTCACGTCTGGGTAGCTTCGCATCTGGGTAGCTCCGCGTCTGAGTCTCCCGGAATAAGTTCGCTTTGGAATGTTGTTCCTTTCCCGAGGTCAACTGCTTTTGGCCAATCACGAGAAGGATTGCTCCTTTTTTGAGGTTAGAATAACCTCTCTTGCATTAATCTAGGGAGATCATTCCTCCTCTGTGCGTTTTCGAGGGAGAAAATTCCCTCCTTGCATGGTTTCAAGGGAAACTGTTCCTTTTTTCAAGGCTCAATAAATGCCTTTGTGAAGGAGATCATTTCCTCCTTGCACGATTTTGAGGGAAACCATTCCCTTTTCAAGGCTCAATAAATGCCTTAAATTCGTTCGCGCTTCTATGCTTGAAGCGGCAGCGCTCAGGCCATGAGGCTATAAATAGGACACTTGAGGTCCACTGAAGAGAAGTGGTCTGCTCTTCTCTTCTCTTGGTTATTAGAGAGAGATACTCAGATCTCTGAACTAGTGGGGATGCCCACTCGGGTTATTACCCAGCCAAGGACCGGTAAGTCTCGGTCATCCAGAGACTTCACCAATAGACTGATCACTTTTAGGGAGTTTTGACTTCCTTAATTTAGCTTTAACAGCTGCCTCAGGGATTGATTTCTCTTGTCCTTCGTTTGTATTGGACTGATCTGCAAAGAAGGGTTTTAGCCCAGCTTCCCAGCGAAACTATCATTTTGACTTGATCAAAGAAAGATCATTGCATATGTGTTAAGTTCGCCATTTAGGTAAAAATTGGGACTTAGTCTCTTCAACGTTGAGCCAGCCTTGCCATATAGGTGGGGCTAAGACTGCGTCCCTCGGGATCAGTCTGGGTAGCCATATAGGCGAGGTTAGGACTTGGCTTATGCTGAGCTAGCCCATCATCACTGTGCAAGCGAGGCTATCCTCTGCTTAACTGAAACTGGAATCTATTGTTAAACTGCAACTGAATCGGATTTAAATTGCTTCGCCCCAAGGAATTTGACTTAGCGTTTTTGCAGCTTTTCCTTTGACTTATTGCTAACCTATTTCAGTTTGCATCACAGTGAGCTATGTTTGTCAATCTTGTGACTTGATGAAAGAAACCAGAAAGTTGCCTCTTGCTTTTCCAGTTTAAACTTTAAATCCTAAGCAGGAGGAACAACTGGGGCAGCTGATGTGTGTTCCCAGAAGAGGTTGGCAGTCGCTTATCTGAGATGATCTACTTCGAGACGAGGCTGGTAGTCGCTTATCCGAGATGATCCACTTCGGGAAAGCGGACGTCACCTGTAAGATCTCGGATCCTTCCATTGCTAATTTTCATCAAAGAAGATCCAACCTGCTGGTGGCGATCAGTTCTTCGAAAGATCCAACTTCCTTTGCCAATTTAAGGAAGATCCAGCTTCCTGGTGGCACCATCTGTCCTGGTGGCACCATCTGCCATTATGCGAAGGATACAACCTTGTGCAGGAGGGGGGCCTTTCGTGTCCAGTTGGTTAGGCTTGGAAGTAGATAGGACCACTTGTATGCCTTTTGAGCAAATGATTCTATTGTACGAAACACAATCTTGATGTAGTTGTATCAATGTACCTTCCCTTTTAAATCAATAAAAGTTCAGTTTCTTCTCATCTGATTTTTTTGTTTTACTTCTTCACTTGAATTAGGCCGGCGGAGCTAGACTTTATACGAAATTAAAGATAATCCTTTCTGAATCAGGAACGAGCTTCTGGCGAAGCTAGCATGAATTTCCCGCGAAGTTTGGACTGTGCTTTTAGCGGAGCTAGGGAAGCTTTTTGGCGAAGTTATCGATACGTCGCGCTAAGTCAGCACTTGACTTGTGGCGGAGTTAGCCCTTAGTGGGGCTGAATCAGCGCTTCTCGGGAAGGTGCTTTAGGCGTCGTTTCAAATTAATTTGAAACGACAGTCTGTGCTCTTTTCGAGGCATCGTTTCAGGTAAGCCTGATCGGGCTGAGAGAGAAAGTCATCACTTCTCTTTGAATTTTCCAGAGCATTTGACTCTTCTTCTTCTTCCTTCTTCTTTACTTGAGAATTCAAGAACCTCCACTGTTCTTCAATGGCTCCCAAGAGACGAGCGGGAAAAGAGGTCGCAACCTCTGTAACGGAGGGTCCTTCTCCTCCTCCGGTCATCGAACGACCAATTGCCGGTAGGGATTTTTCACTTTTGATTAGAGATTGCCATCTCTCTCTTAAAGCCGATTTCTGCCTGTCTTTAAATGAATCCAGGACGACCAATCATGATCTTGTGATTTTAGGAAGTTCAATTCCCTGAATTTTCTTTGATTTCTTGATCGGGAATCCAAGAACTGAAGAGTTCTTCTTTAAGCTTCCAAGCGAAGCTATCCTTAGGCGGTTCACATCCTGTTGAATGACAGGATGCAAAGTTGTCCTTTGACATGTAACTGAGAAGGACCTTGATGCCCCTGAAATAGTCTTTGGACCATAATATCCTTCTGACGAAGTTAGCCGTTGGGGCTTTGTTGCATTCTGTTGTTCGAGACTAAGCTTCTATAGCGAAGCTAACACTTGGATATTTTCTTGCATCCTACCTTCGTGTGGAATGCGAAGTTATGCTGCAGCTGCGAAGCTAAGCTTCGGGGTGAAGCTATCATCAGGCCAGCTTCGCTCAGAGAGCGAGGCTATGCTTTGTCAAATTTTGCTTTCTTGTTTTAGCCCTTGTTTGGCTAATGAACTAATCATAGTTTTTCTTTGTTCTTGCAGTGCACTACACTCCTGGTCCTTTGAACAGTCTTTTCGGCACAGCAAAGGGGTTAGACGGCAATGTCAGCCTACAGTTCCAAGGGCAGGCTTCGTTTTTCAGCGAGCGGAGCTCTCCTGCTCAAGATACACTTATTTATGGTGGGGATCAACGCACCATGAGGAGCATCTTAACAACTGCTCCCCTTGAAGATTCTGACCGAAGAATCTATCGGAAGCCCAGCTTCATGTTTGAAGACGCGGCGCCGGACCATGATCGCCAGCTGCTAGCCGAAGAGGGGCAGTGGATTTTCCAATTGGATGGCGAGAAGTTCTATCTTCCGTCTAACAAGCGGCATTTTCCCTTATCTTTCTTCCAATGCGTGACGAAGGCTCAGAAGATGCAGTGGCAAGTGAGTCGGAGTACTGACTCCGTTCACGTAGGGAAATTGATACTTCCCTCTCCCGATTACATAAGGATAGGGCCTCCTCGCTGCATAATGGGTCTACACCTTGGGAATGTAATGCCAGACATCCCAGTGGGAGAAAATCCTGTGGTGGCACAGACCTTTGGCAATCAATTCTTTAAAGTTCAGGGGAACTACCCAGCCACCGATTTCAGGACCCCAGGGTGGATTCACCCTCCGAAGGAATGGTGGAGGGATTTGACTCTATATGTCCTTGCTCATTTCGAGGAGGATCTAGAGAGGCTGAATCTTTATGAGGCCATCAGGGTGACCTGCTACGGCATTCAGATGAGCGTAGCGAACTTCTACGCCATCTTCGAGTTATACTGCCCGGCTACAGGGACCTTCTTCACCCCTGTTGGCGAATTGGGCATGGCTCTGCACGAGATGTGGGAAGTCTCTGCTCTGCCTTTGGGATCTCTCCCATACGAAGAATATTTTCCGTGCGAGGCGGAATTGGCACTTCTGAAGAAGCAAGAGCCCGCCTTGTTTGAGACTTACCGGGAGTTAATGTGCCACTTGTACATTTGCTCCAGCATGCATGGGAGCAGTAAGGGAGCTTCATGTAGCTTGAAGAGCTGGGTAAATTATTTGTTCCCAGATATGGAAAATACTCCTGAGGCGGCTCATCGTGGAGTTACTGATGAAGACATCTTTTGCCGGATGCAAAAGCATTCTCAAGGGGATTTAATTTTGGAAGAAGATGACGGCCCGTATGAAAAAGGCGATATTCTTCAGAGTTTCCACCATCAAACTCGTCGACCGACGTCCCGGAAGGCCCTACTGGCTGGTTTCTTGACGGTCTGGTTAAAGAGATGTGTGGTGCCGTCTTCTTCGGGTGACGTCATTCATCCGACTGTCTTGCTGCCTGCCGTTCGTCTAGTCCATGGTCGTTCTCTGGGACTTCTTCCGGCCATGATGTGTTGTATTCAGAGAGGCCTTCGTGCATTGACGGAGGCTTTCTGTAGGCCACCAACGACGAAGCGGGAAAAAGGGACTGTTTTGTCCTGCGATGGACCAAACCCCAGGATAGGTCTGCCGTATACTTATTTGATGGCGTGGTTTGCCCTTCACTGTCCCTCCTTGATCGAAGCTGGAGAGGACCCCTCAGAAGGTGTTCGAACGGCGCTTCTCCGCCAATTCGAGGGATGTTCATGGCTGAGGACTTACGTGGCTGCGATCCGTAAGTTGCTGAATCGCTATGACGTCTATAGCTTTTTACGCTGCTTCCCCTATATTCGGGATGCGGGCTAAGGAGAGGAGTTCAAAGACGTGGGGGAAGGGCAAACGTCATTGAGCCGGGAATTTTTGAGTGGCTGGTCAGCATTCGGCCCTCACATTTATTGTACAGAAGCGGGGACATCTGCTACTTGGAGCCTTATGTTCCAAGTCGGTTTGCCTGTCAATTTGGATATGACCAACTATATGTGGGCAACCCAAACATCAATCTGGCTTTCATGGGGAGCCTCATTGATGGAGCCCGTGCCTGGCGGTTTTTCATTGCAGGCTGTACCGAGGCGCGGCTGTGCACGCCGCTAAGGACTCCGAACCTTTTGATGACCCTGGGATTCTGTCAGTGGTATGCAACCTCAAACTCCACACCCTCAGATTCTCTATTAATTCTTCTGGTGTGAAGTTAATTTCTCAGCGGCTGAAGCGGAAAGTCATTGAGAAGGGCGAGGGTAAAAGGGTTCGCGTCCCAGGCCTCGGGGAGTTCATTGCCGTTGATGACAGTGAAGCCTCGGATGCAGGGAGTCCTCGCTTCAAAGTGGATACAGGTGCTGAGACTCCAACAGCTGCTTCTAGCGTGGTGGGGACGGCCCCCATGGAACATGCCGATGTTGAAGAAGTGGAGGAAGAAGATCCCGACGTCTACTTCAAATGAAAGCGGGAGGGTGGATCTCGCAGGAAGCGGGTGGTGAAGAAGCCCCGTTGCCAAGCTCCTACAGTTGTTATAGAGGGCGAACCATCTGCAGCGCTTCCTCCTCTTGCCCCATTAGCAACTGAATTGTCGGCTCCTAAACCGACTACTAGTGAAGCCGCTCCGGATCTGGGTAAGATCAGTTTCGTCCTTGTAATATACTTTTTATGTCTTCCGAACAGCTCATTATTTGCTTTGTGATGTAGGAACTGAGGCGGTGAGAAGCTCGAGAGCTGAAGCTGTCAGAGAACAAGGGGAGCATTATGATCCCTTGTTTACTTATAAGGAGGGCGATGAAGCTGGCTCTTTCGTCGTCTCAGAAGGATCCGGAGGTGACGCGGCTGATGTCGGTCCTTCGGGCGCTGGGACTTCGAAAGGAAGTTCTGAAGCTTCTAGCTCCTTTGGGTGGACCACGGAGGGTTCGGCAAGCGAAGGCGGGCCGGCCATTCGTGTTGACTCCGCCAAAGATTTTCTGATGGAGCCCGTAGAGACTGATGTAGCCGCCAAGACGATTGAGGAGACATTATCTTTTGGTATGGTTTTGACCTTTTGACTCTTACTATTTGTTGTGCCTTGCCTAAACAAAGTCTTGTCGCAGGTGTTCCGCCTCTGGGTGCGTCGACTTCAAGAGAGCCCACCCGTCTTCCTGAGGGATCCAGGGGTGAAGTAAGCACTTCGACCACGGCAGATGCTGCTGAGTTGGATGCTTTGTATGGTGACCTGCCCTCTTATCAGCCTGAACCAGTCAGAGGAACAGAGATTGAGGGGACGGTAGTCACGGAGGCAACCTCACTTCCAACTAAATCAACGAGTGAGGTGCCATCAGTTTCGCCAGCGCCATCTATCTTGCCAAGTGCGGAGCTGAGGGTGATTACCAGTCCTTCTTCCCCAACACTGGTGATTGAGCCCGCTCTCCCAGAAATGGTCACTAGTCCTACCTCGGTGTGGCTAGTATACTAGTTTCGATGAAGACTCCTCCAAGATCACCGATGACCTCTCAGGTTGCTGCAGCCAGTGCTTCTACTATTCCTTCCACAGTGGTGTCAATAAAGCCAGTAGAATCTTTAGAGGCTGCTCGTCTGCTAGGAGTGATTGAGGCTGAGAATGAATTTGTGGCTGAGCTAGTCGGTAGCTTTTATAAGGGCTTGAAGCGATTCATCAATTTGATTTTGAAAGGCTCGACTACCTCATTCTCTGCTCTAAAGGTAGTCCTCTCCCGAAGTATTGGGAGTATCTGGGATTTTGGAGGGGATAACCAGGCTGCTACATTGAAACTTTTGGTAGACCAACTTGAGAGGGATGTAGATGAATGGCGCCTTCTTAGCCATTCGGACCTGAAGTCTTCGGTTAGCGAGCAGCTTGCGCACCTTGTTACTCAAATGCATGAAGCCCATCTTGCCGCTCAGGAAGCTGCTAAGGCTGTTTCTTTTGACTTGAAGTCCTTGGAAACAAGGAAGGTAGAGCTCTGGGACGCCATAGATGCTTCTAACAGTGCTCTTCTTGACGCTGAAGATAAAATTGAAAGGGCCAAGGAGATGATCAGGAAGGCAAATCTTCTCTTATCCAAGGCTGAACCAGTGCGTCTTGAAGAGACTGGGCGGCTTGAGCAACTTAAGGCTCAGAGTGACGAACTCTCGTGGCGGGAGTTAGCTCAGAGGGCAACCTTGGTTGAGGTTGAAGCTCGCTTGGCTCAGACAGCGAGCTTTAATGAGGTTGAGTTGAGATTGCAGGCGCTTATCTGGGCTGCTGATGATAGGAAGACACAGCTGGCCTTTCTTGAAGAACGGATCAAATCTTATGAAGCACCCTTATAGCTTGTAATATATGTGCCTTCATGTATCCCTTCTTTTTAGAATCAATGAAAATAATTTTGTTTTGACTCCCCTGTCGTATTTCCAACTTCTTTTGAATTGTCGCTTTCAAGTTGCATTGCAGCCATTTGATAAAATAGTCCTTACTGGACTGAATAATGAGGCTTGGCTATCTGCCGGTTCAGAGGTCGCAATGACATAACCGGTTGAGAAGCCACCAAGCTCGAAAGTAGTTTCTGTTGGACTAAAAAAGGTGAGACTTGGCTATCTGCCGGTTCAGATGTCGCAATGACGTAACCGGTTGAGAAGCCACCAAGCTCGAAAGTAGTCCTTGTCGGACTAAAAAAAGTGAGACTTGGCTATCTGCCGGTTCAGAGGTCGCAATGACGTAACTGGTTGAGAAGCCACCAAGCTTAATAAAGTCCTTGTCGGACTAAAAGATGAGACTTGTCTTTTGTAAATGTCAACAAGCTCGAAGGTAGTCCTTGACGGACTGAAACTTGTCTTTTGTAAATGTCAACAAGTTTGAGGGTAGTCCTTGACGAACTGAAAGGTGAGACTTGTCTTTTGTAAATGTCAACAAGCTCGAAGGTAGTCTTTGACGGACTAAAACTTGTCTTTTGTAAATGTCAACAAGTTTGAGGGTAGTCCTTGACAGACTGAAAGGTGAGACTTGTCTTTTGTAAATGTCAACAAGCTCGAAGGTAGTCCTTGACGGACTGAAACTTGTCTTTTGTAAATGTTAACAAGTTTGAGGGTAGTCCTTGACAGACTGAAGGTGAGACTTGTCTTTTGTAAATGTCAACAAGCTCGAAGGTAGTCCTTGTCGGACTAAAAAGGTGAGACTTGGCCATCTGCCGGTTCAGAGGTCGCAATGACGTAACCGGTTGAGAAGCCACCAAGCTCGAAGTGATACTTGTCTTTTGTAAATGTCAACAAGTATAGAACTGGTCGTCGGCTCGCCTGTCACTTGTCTTTTGTAAATGTGAACAAGTATAGAACTGTTCAGACCAGTCAGAATTTTGATGGAATTTGAAAAAAGGCCTCGTTTTCATTGCGAAAAACGAGGAGATCACTGTCATAGGTTTAATGTTAACGTAATAGCGAAATGGATGGAAAGATCTGTATATGTGGTCTTACCATTCCATGGATGGGAATTGGTAAGTGATTTTGGAGAGGGAATCAAATGGGAACAGGTCTCTTAAGATTTTAGCAAATCCCCAGCTGTCAACGGGTTTGATATCCCTTTACCAACTACCGTTTGAGTCGGGCTAGCCATGCTATTCCCCTCAGCATGATGAGTTGTCGAAGACTTATGTTGGGCTTAAAGGCCAACATTTTCTTCTATCCTTAACCGTTAAGGATGTTGAATCATTTGGTTAACGTATGTGTAACCTTAATTCTCCTTTGAGACAAACAATGTATGACCAGGTTCCTACTGGTTTATGGTTGCATGATCTCGTTTAGAGGAAGAGAGAGGCTCTCTTTGCGTGTACCTTGGATATGAAGTTCTTGATCAGAGGTGTAGTGTTAACTTGATCATGAGAAGGATCCTTAATCAAGGATAATACTTCTTTAAGAACTTGCCATTGATCGGCATCATGAGTAAATTGCCATCTGAAGTCATAAGGCGGTATGCTCCGTTTGAATAGACTGTTTCTATTACAAACAGTCCTTCCCATTTAGGCTGAAATTTACCTTTGGTTTTGTGCGTCATGATCATCGGTCGTCTGATGGCTAAAACCAAATCTCCTTTCTGGAAGATTCTCTGTTTGACCTTCTTATTGAAGGCTTTTGAGATTCGAGCTTGATACAACTCGATGTGCTGCTGAGCTTGTAGTCGCTTCTCATCTAGGGCTTCGAGCTCTTGAAGACGCAACCGATCATTGTCTTCTGATGTGATTTTAGTGGTCAAAGCTACTCGTAATGACAGCATCTGGATTTCCAATGGAATGACTGCTTCACACCCGTACACAAAAGGAAAAAGGCGTATTGCCTGTAGGGGTCTGAACCGTGGTTTGGTAGGCCCAAAGACATTCACCAAGCTTTTCGTCCCAATCTTGCTTATTCGAGGATACGAACTTCTTGAGTAACTTGATGATCATCTTTTTGAATGCTTCCGCCAAGCCATTAGCTGCGGGATTATAGGCAGTTGAAGCCACATTCTGAATTCGGTATTTATCGCAGAACCGATAGAATACCTGGCTTATGAATTGGGACCGTTATCATGGATGATCCGCCTAGGGACACCAAATCGATGGATGACATGGTGTTTGATGAAATTACCAAGTTAGAAGTTTTGACTTCTACCAGTGGTATGGCTTCTGTCCACTTTGAAAAGTAATCGGTTATTGCCAGGATAAACCGGTGACCTCTTGTCAAAGAGGGGCTGATTGGCCCTACGACATCTATTCCCCATGCTTCAAATGGCCATGAAGTAACAGTTGGGTGGAGCAACTCTGAGGGCTGGTGTATGAAGTCCGCATGGATTTGGCATGCTTTACACCTCCGTGCATATTGGATGGCATCGGCTATCATGGTTGGCCAATAGTATCCAAGCCTATGCAATCTGTCTTTAAGTTTTAGACCTGGCTGATGGCTCCGCAAATGCCATCGTGTGCTTCTTTAAGCACTTCCTGCGCTTCTGAATTAGAAATGCAACGGAGGAGGACACCGTCATATGAACGACAGTAAAGTGTCTTCAGAGTTGGGTCATAGTAGAAACGGAGAGACCTTCGTCTGATAGATGCTATTTCTTTAGGATCGTCTGGCAGCAGACCATGCAAGGCATAGTCGATGAGAGGAAATCGCCAATCTCTCGGCTTAAGATCCGTCGAGATATTATAAACCTCTCTGGTTCTTAACATATGCTTAGAGCATACAAGGTGTTGAGTTGCCATTGTGAGGTGATACTCGGTGTCGACTGGCAGGGCTAGTGTTGTTGCTAATGCAGCAAGAGCGTCCGCCTTGGTATCTGAGGTCGAGACACGTAACCAATGTAGAAACCTTCATAGAGATTAGCCAATTCGATGACCGTGTGGTAATAAGGCACCAAGTCTTCGTGGCGGACCTCATATTCGCCTTTAACCTGATTGATAATCAGTTTGAATCGCCGTAAGCTTTAAGGTAGCGTACCCCCATTCCATTGGCGAGCTGAAGGCCAATAAGTAGAGCATTATATTCTGCTACATTGTTGGAGCATGATTCTGTCAAAGAAAATGCTCTGGGAAGGACATGATTCTGTGGGGAGATAAACACAACCCTCACTCTGGCAATGGTCCTGCCTTTAGAACCTATTCGAGACGCTCCATCGAAGAACATCTGCCAAACTTCATCCTCTGAAGTTACATTAGACTCGAAGACTTCATCCTGAATATCTTCGTGAAGTTTTGAGTTCTCCGGGACTGGATGAGCAGCCAAGAACTCTGCAAGGGCTTGACCTTTAATCGCCTTTCGAGGGATAAAGATCATATCGTATTGAGACAAAAGAAGCGCCCATTTAGCTAATCTCGAATTCAATGATCCTGGCTTCGTCATGAGAAGACGCAAAGGATTCACTCTGGAGATGACATGTATGGTTTGGCCAACCAAATAATGTCGTGTCTTCTGAACGGCAAAGATAAGAGCTAAGCACTCCTTCTCGATAGGATTATAGCGAGATTCCGCCCCTATCAGAGTCCTGCTCAGATAATAAATGGCCTGTTTATGACCATGGTCGTCCTTCTGAGCGAGGAGGGCACCAAGAGAATGGTCCATAGCTTTTACATAAAGCAAGAATGGTTTTCCTGCTGTGGGAGCCACTAAGACTGGAGGTTTTGTGAGATATCTCTTGATGTCTTCATAAGCTTCCTGACAAGCTTGATCCCATACGAAGGAAGCACCCTTTTTCATGAGTCGGGTGAACGGTTGACAGCGGCCTGAGAGATTTGCGATGAATCTTCTAATATAAGCCAGTCTGCCTTGCAAGCCTCTAAGCTCTTTGAGATTCCTCGGTGGATGCATGCTCTGAATGGCTTTGACCTTGTCTGGGTCAAGATGAATTCCTTTTGATGTAACGATAAACCAAGAAACTTGCCACTCGAAACTCCAAGAAGGATTTTGTTAGATTCATTTTCAGTAATGACCCGCATTATGCCGAACATCGTTCTCAAGTCACGAAGATGGTCATCCTTGTTGCGGCTTTTGACAGCAATGTCGTCGACATAGCATTCTACCGTTTTTCAAAGATGATCGCAGAAGATTGTACTCATTGCCCGCTGATAGGTTGCTCCGACGTTCTTCAGCCCGAAGGGCATCACGGTGTAGCAGTATACCCCCAAGGGTGTTCGGAACGAAGTATGCTTCTTGTCATCGGGGTACATTTCGATCTGATTGTACCCTGAAAAACCATCCATAAAAGACATTCTTTCGAATCTACATGTATTGTCAATCATGACATCGGTGATGGGCAGTGGAATTCGTCTTTAGGATAGGCTGTATTGATATCACGGTAGTCGACGCAGATCCGTATCTTCCCGTTCTTCTTGAGGACAGGGCGATATTAGCAACTCAATCTGGATGATGTTCCTCCCGTATGAAGCCACATGCAATGAGCTTATGAACTTCGGCTTCAATAGCCTCCATAATGTTCGGGCGGAACCGACGTTGCTGTTGCTTGACTGGCTTGGCGTCGGGTTTGATATTCAGACGATGCATGGCTACTTGTGGATCAAGTCCGGGCATGTCTTCATAGTTCCATGCGAATACGTCTATATACTCTTTCACGAGTATTATCAATTCGTCCTTTTCTGTAAGTGATAAGCTTTCACTTATAAAGATGGGCTTAGGGTGATCTTGACTACCCAAGTTGACCTGCATCACCCTGTCTTCGGTAGGTGGTTCGCGCAGTTCGAATCGCTTTTCCCATTAGAGATCTAATTGCTGAGCCCATGGCTCCTCATCAGTAGCCTCTGCTGGCTCCAATTGACTGATTGAAGTCATATTAACAGTGAGATTCTCGAACATCACTCCCACGCTGACATCTGAGTCCACTCGGAAGAAGAGGCGGAATATAATGGAATTGGTTCGTCATCTTTGCATTGACCGTTGCTGGCGATATAGGTGTAACGTATCCCAACCCCCTGCGTGTATTATCATAGTAG
Source organism: Agave tequilana (assembly GCA_038442645.1). Taxonomy (NCBI): domain Eukaryota; kingdom Viridiplantae; phylum Streptophyta; class Magnoliopsida; order Asparagales; family Asparagaceae; genus Agave; species Agave tequilana. The sequence goes on from JAVJIF010010612.1 coordinate 95,234, forward strand.
TTTGTAGGTTTCCCTTTTGGCACAAATTATGCAGCAAACAACGCTTCCCTTTTCTGAAATTCAGGCCTTCCCCATGCTTTAGGTTATACCCTATTTTCTTCATAATATGGCGCCCTAGTCATGCGTAATGGAAGAATTGTGGGGTATCCGAGTCTGAAATTGAACCTGTGGCTGTGGACCCTCGCAGTTGGGCTCTACCAAAAATTATCAGTGGCTGACCTTCTTTGGATAGTGGGATCACTAAAGCGGCCCCTTCTATAGATTCCACGGGTATACTGGATGCGCTTGGTTTTTGTAAAGGGATGTGCAGAGAGCTATCCGCGATGGATTCAAACAACCCAATACTCGCAGGATAATCAAAAGAAATATTATCATTAATTACCCATTCACCCTCATCTTCAAAAGAAGTGTTACATTGGGGGTTATTAAGACATGCTATAATTGGTTCGCCAATCAAAATGGCTGGCATGTCAGCTTCAGATTCTGAATCTGCTTCATTACCACTATCATCATCATCTGGCAATGGTTCTTTGGATGCTTCACCGGTCTCTTGATACAGGAGAGCATTAGTGAAGTAATTTTCCACCACTTTGAATGGTTGCTTCTCAGCGAAGACAGTTCGTACTGTCGTGTCGTCTTTGACATATTTGAAGCACTGGTGCAGCGTGGAAGGAACAATCTAGTTGCGTGAATCCACGGTCATCCTAGCGGCAAGTTGTATGATGTGTCAGCGTCAATGACAAGCAAGTCACTTCTGACTTCAGGCTCCCGATTCGGCAACGGAATCGAATTTTCTCAAGTGGATGACTACTCCCGCCATTAAACCGTATATTGTAGTAGTGGTTGCGGACAACCTATATAGTGGTATACCGAGGAAGTAGAGGAGCCTTTTGGGGATGATGCTGAGTGCAGACCCCGGATCAACCTGTACCCTTTCAATGCATGTAGAACCGATGTATTCGGTGTAGTACAGAGGTCGATCATGCTTGTTATCCTTGAGAAGCATATCTTCCGCTGTGAAGGTAATAGCGGGCACCTTTGATTGTGCATGATGGCATTCAGGGCACGGAGACTGAGCGTCATCTTTAGGGGTCTCTGGCATATATGTCAGGAATGATTCAGAATTAGCCAGGGCATCCCTGAGTGCTTCTCTTGTCTCTTTTGAGAGACAAAGTAGCTCGTGTATAGTAATACGAGCTGGGATATTAGCCAATTGGGCCAATATGTCAAAATGAAAGGGCATGTCAAGCCCCGGGCCTGAAGGCTTCTTCAGGACATGGTCGAGCCGGACTTCCTTAGGCTTCTCCTTTCCCTTGGTCGGAACCGAAGCGGATGCTAGTACTTGTACTGAAGTCGTTTGCTATTGTGCCTCGTCAGTAGCTTTCTCATACTGTTTTAAGTATGATTTTCCGGATCGAGTACCCGTCGGCTGAGGTACATCATCCTGCGTTACGCAAGCGTGCTTTTCTCCTTCAGAATCACTGAGAGAAGCTGACGTAAGATTGTCATCGTCTGGCAGGATGGAGATGACATTGCAAGATTTGCCCTTCGACTTGACTTCTTCGAATCCCACTGTACATCTTGGACTAGGTCTGGGTGTATCCACATGACTTCCCCTGTCTCCAATGTCAAAAGAACAAGATCTCTATTATCCTGAGATTTAGCCACAGGATGTTTGACTTCCAGCCGTGGCGCAGGAACTAGAAAAGTCCCGTCAGGAACTGTGACCTTTGGGGTTTTGCCGAACTCGAGGGTTACCATATTGGCAGTGACTTTCTTCTGTTCTATCTTCAATGTCAAGACTCCAGCGTTGATCAAGGCTTGAATTCTGTCCTTGAGGACAAAGCACTTGTCGGTAGGATGGTGAATCATCTTGTGGTAGAGACAGTATTTGGGATCGTTCGTGCGTCCTATCTTATTGGGACGTCGAGCCTCTGGTAGCTTCATTTTATTCCCTTTGTGGAGTAAATGGGATATTGTGACCACCTGATCATCTCTAAAGGAGTACTGTTTCGGAGGAAACCTAGAGTCCTGATTATTGAAGCCGCTCTTCTTGGCCTTCGACTGAGCATCCCCTGACAATTCAACGGACATAGTCTCCTTCCCTTTGGCTTGAGAAGACTGCGCCATGTCGCCGTGTCCTTTGTTGTTCATACCCCATTTGGCTTTAGGGGTGGATGGTTCGAACTTTTTAGCCGACATTTCGGCTATCTCAGCTTGTTCGACCAGTTCTTTCTAAGTATGGGCTTTGACAGCCCCCATGCGAACCTCTACTTGGTCTAAGAAGTTATGCCTGCACGTCTGTAAGAGCATGGGTAATGGCATTCCTGCTGGGCACATCAAAGACAAGCTTCTGAATCGCTCAATGTAGTCACGGACAGATTCGCCCTTCTTCTGCACGGTGGAGAGGAGCTTGTCCATGGTTACCTCGGTATCGTCCTCATAGAAACGAGGAAGGAATCAGGTTTCTAAGTCGATCCAAGAATTGACAGAGCCCGGAGGGAGACAATGCTACCCCCTTTAAGGTGCCAATGAACTGCCTGGCCATGATGGCATCATTGTCTATAACATTACTGGTCTGAGACCAGAAATAGTAGATGTGCTGGTTTGGCGAGCTCTTTCCATCGTACGTATGTAACGTTGGTGGTTTGAACTTCGGTAGGTATGGCACTGAATCCCACTCCAGCGGGTAAGGACGGACTGTCCCTACTTTCTTTAATTCACCCCTCTAAGTTAGGGATGCAATTTGAGCTTGGAGGCCCTTAAGGACTTTAGCGTCTAAAGAAAAACCCTCCTTGGACTTTTCTATCTTTGGCTGTTCATTGCTAAGATGTTCTTCCTCATCATGGTTGCTCCCGGTATCATTGTTATTCTGGTTATTGAGGAGTTGAGCGAGCATCTGTTGAATGTTGTCTAGAGCTTCTTGCTGGGTTTTAGAAGTTTGCTCCTGAGTTTTCAAACATCGGCGAAGATCTTCGTTACCATTGTCAGCCATGTTTGCTGATGCTCTGTCTGTTCGCATTGAGCTGACTGTCGCCAAAGAGGCATACCCACTATCTTCATCTTCTTCACCAGACCATTGGACTGATCCTCCCTTTAATTCTGGCAAGGCCACTGCCATTGAGGAAGAAGGCCGTTCATAACTGTAGGATATCGCCACCCTAGATCTGGTGTTTCGGTAGACACCCTCTTCATGCACTAAGACTTCGCCTAAGCCTGGGCTGTAATCTGGAGCTGGGGAGCTGTAGGGAGTGTCGTCGGACGCTTGTCTGCCCCTGCGCAGCTCTCGTCCTCTTCCGGTCATGTTAACGGATGCAGAGGGTAGATCTCACGATACGCTCCTTTTGTAATGTTTCATCGGAGCTTGCGCCGTCAATCGATCGAAAAGTGATCGTCGGCCTGGAGAAGTGGCGAGGATTGGTCCTAGCCGGTAATAAACTGAGTGGACTGTCACCAGCTGACATCCCACTTGTTGACAACAGGGAGTAGTTCGGAAAGATTCTGACTTCCGTTTGTTTGTCAAGAATTCTCGCAAGTCAGACCCGGTTGGGCCTAAATGATCCAACACAGAGGCTCTTTTGGATCGCGCGGAGGATGATGTCCTGCTCCTTTTATCCCCGCAGAAGGGATTAGCACTGAATAATGCTTTAGTTCTAGCTTCGCGGCTAAGAACCTTGGAAACGCCCTTGGGCGCTGAAGCTGCATAAGCAACGCTATTAGCACTTAGGGACAATCCCTTAGCTCCGCCACAAAGCGCGAGCTTAGCGCTTGACGAACTGGAGAGCGGAGCGCACTGTGGTGCTTTATCCACTATGCTGCTGCGAAGGCGATTAGCCTTAGATAGTGTTTTGGCTCTAACTTCGCAGCTAAAAGCTTTGGAAACGCCCTTGGGCGCTGAAGTTACATAAGCAACGCTATCAGCACTTAGGGACAATCCCTTAGCTCCGCCACAAAGCGCGAGCTTAGCGCTTGACGAACTGGAGAGTGGAGCGCGCTGTGGTGCTTTATCCGCTATGCTGCTGCGAACATCATGCATATGCTGAGGTACAGTAGCTTCGCTCATGAGAGCGAGGCTGGTGCGAGTTGTTGTTCTTGAGTTGGGCGAAGGTATGATCGCCGCTGTAACTTCGCGGCTGGCAGCATTGTTAGAGCAGGCAGGCATCTTGCCTTTTTCTTCACGAGAGAGACGCACTTGTGGCATAACTACGCCTGAGGCTTTATTCAGAGCCTTCTGCTTTGGTCTCCACATCTGCTTTGACACGGGAGACTTAGGTTCGCAAGGAACCTGACTAGCCACACGCGAGGCTGAGGGGTGTTGGCAGAATTCTGCTCCTAGTTTCTATTCCGAAACCCTAGTCATGGAGACCTTTCTATGTTTCCACGCGTGAAACATTAGACCACCCCCAGAGAGGACTTCTTCATATTTTTCGTGGTCGAAGTGGACGACTAGGTTCTCTAAAGTGTTGGACTTGGACTGCGGGCGGCTTCCTTGTTGCGTCAGAGAACCGCAGCGGCTCGCAGGGAGCCTTATTTGCCTCCGCAGTGACTTGCATTGAAGATTTAGCCAGAGAGGCTCTAGCTGCACCGGCTTTCCTGAATTCAGAGATAGACCCGAAGGTCTATTCGTCACATTGTGACACTTGATTCTCAGCAGTAGAGAATATCTTCCCCAGCGGAGTCGCCATCTTGTTTTTCATTGATTTGTAAAACGGGAAAACTTACAAAAAAGGTTCGAGGAGCTAAATTACAAGTAACACAAAAGATTACAAGTAGATCTCCTCGGAGATTCTGGAGAAGTGTGTCGGTAGGAGTCTGGTCAGCGTGCGACCACTTTGTCCCTTTGACGATGCGAGCGATGAGATTCCCTTCTCGCCTGGTTCGGGGAATCGGAGAATAGAAGGTTGGTAGAACCCTCTTGTTACTTCTCAAAACTGCCTTCGCTTAGGAATTCCTTCTCGCCTGGTTCTGAAAATTCCTTGGGAAGAAGGTAGGTATTAGGGTATCAGCACCCTGATTAGAAAAGTGATTCTCTGAAGTGTCTGAATTCTTGGAAGCAAGAGACTAGATCTCTGTTTGTGCGCGGTGCGTCTTCTTGAGAAGTCTGCCATCTCTCTGGAGCGTATCGCATGTGTCCTCTCCTTGTGCCCTTGGTGGGCTATTTATAGGGAGAGCGGGGGATAATTGTCCCTTGAAAATATAGAAATAGATTGAATCAAATCTGTTTAAATCTAGAAAATAGCTTTGCTGCAAGGCTAGAATCAGCTTCTGCGAAGCTAAAGTAGCAGGTTGTATTGATCCTCTTGATCTGTTTTGATCCTTTCCATATAATTGGAAGATTTTCCCTAATCCTCTTACTCGTTTTAGGAGAGTCAAGAGATTATGGCAATCAACTACCAAATTTGATCTCAGATTTGATCTCGATTAGATTTGATTTCAATCCTGATTAGATTTGATCTCATATGGAGATTTAATTGGTCAAAGGTTGACCAATGACGGACCCGTAGCGGCGCACCCGCGTCGAGCTCATAGCAGAGCTGGAAGGCGCATGTGGTGAAGTCAGAAAACAGCTCTTTAGCAGAGCTAGATATCATCTATGGCGAAGCTACCGAACATCTTTCTACTTCAAGCGAAACTAACTCTTTGCCGAGTTAACTGAGTACTTCAGGCGAAGCTATAAGTTAGCTTCCTGGCGGAGCTGTGAATGGCTTCAAGGCGAAGTTGGATGATCTTAGCCTCTCAAGCGAGGCTATCTCTTTGGGCTCATGTGATGCTAAGTGCTAACATCTTAGACCTGCTGAGGTCTGTTTAGAGACAATCTGGGCTTACTGTCTGATCAATAGAGTCCAAGTTGCTTCCTTGTCCTTCGGAGATGGGTGAAAACTGGTCGTCAGCTTATCTGTTGCTTGTCTTTTGTAAATGTCAACAAGTACAAAACTGGTCGTCAGCTTGTCTATCGCTTGTCTTTTATAAATGTCAACAAGTTTAGACATTGTTCGGACCAATCAGCCTATCTTTCACTTATCTTTTGTAAATGTCAACAAGTTTAGACATTGTTCAGGCCAGTCAGAATCTTGTCTTTTTTAGAGTGTCAACAGTAATTATATGGACAGCGACCAGACTCATAGTTTTTGCTGAAGATCGGATATTTTTAACTTAAGAGAACCTGACAGGATATATTTTCAACCAATCTTTTTTAAAATTCTTTTTTCGACTTTTGTATCGGAAAATTTTTGACTTATCTTAATATCTATGACTAGAGTCGCTATTTTTATTAGAGTTTTATATATAAATTTTGCGGTGAGCTTAGACGCAGACTGTATCTAACATAAGCCTTATAAGAAATAGTATTAAAATTTAAGATAGAAGAAAATTTTATTTATTTAATGGACCTTATAAAATAAAGGCATTAAAATGCCTACAAAGAAGACAGTTGTGATATTGATTATGAAAATAACGGAATATTCATCACCATCATAATCATCTTCATCTTTTTTATTCTGATTGTCTTCCACTTCCGTCTCGCTTTCCTCCTCTTCTTCCTCCGTATCACCATAGCTCTCCTCTTCGTTTTCTTTTCTTCTCGAGGGTACTTCGGTTCATCTATAAATTCTCAGAAAGGGTTGTCCAATAACATCAAATTTAAATAATTTTTCAGTATCTCTATTAAAATATTAGATTTTCTTATTGAAGACTGCGACCATGATCGTAGTATCTTTGTATATAGTTTTTTAATCAATGCGCCCTGGGTAGCACTCCAGAAGTGCGACTTGGTTAATTCAGCATAGCGACTTAGGTTGCAATACACATACAATATACAATATAATTAATTTTGTGAACTGTGTCACATTCCCAAGTTATTTTTATAAAATGCAATCATAGTCTCAGTGCTAACTGAAATAATTTTTTAAAATTACTCTGTGTACTGTAGTTTGTATCGTAATTAGAGATTGCGTCCGTGGTCGCAGTGCTTAACTGAGAGCAATTGTTATAATGTATGTGTATTGCGATCTATGTCTCACTTTTGATAGTCGATGCAATCGGAAGATTAAGTAAATGCGCCTTTGGTCGTAGTCTTTAATACATTTGCAAAATGAAAAATAGTGACTATGGTCACAGTCCTTAACACGTGCAAAAAATGTAAAATTTTGCTGAAGTTGACCAACATATATGCTTTATAAATAGTATTTTTAAGAAAATTCACATTTTATATTCCGTATCTGTTTAACAATAAACTCATCAAATTATATTTTTCATGTACATTTATAATACAAAAAATATTATATGTCAATCTTCAAACACCATTCTTCTAATTTTTTTAATTTTTCATCCCATCTTTTTTTCTTATCTGCGAGTAACATGTATGCAAGTTCGCCTCTCAGCTTCTGTAAAGTCATATCTGTTACAACATCAACTGCTGAAGGACCTTCAAATACTACACTTTCAATTTATATGCATACATATACAGCCCAATCAACATCGAAAATACATGAAAAATGTATAAATGAGATTAAATATTTTAACTATCAATAAGAAATTAATTTATATAAGCCTAAAAAATTAAATATACATGTTAGCCTGTTGGAGATATGTTGCATACTTTACATAAGTTTTCTTCATCTTTTTATTGTAATCTTGTTCAAAATTTTGTAACATTCATTCTTACAGCATTTACAAAAGAAAAAAATAACATTCAATTTTAATGCCATTTAATTCAAAGTAAATAAAAATATAAGATCAAGTTTAACTTACCATTGTTCTAGATCAGTCTAGTACAGTTTTAAAATGTTATTTGATTTATCCACAGAAATCAAAGAGTTATAAAAAAAAACCACTCTTGTGTTTAGCAATCGAAAACTAATAGGATCCAGTGGAATCTAGCATCATCAGCACTGTGTTTATAATTGATTGGGAAGAATATATATCACGCCCCGCAACCATGATACACAAAAAAAGGGGTACGTGACGAGAGCCGGCGACGTATTTTCAAAACAAATATTTAAGCCTCAGTACATTAATTCAAATAATAAGGTTTATCAATTATTCTAGATAAAAGAAATCATATGCATAATGTCACCAAAGGTTCCACTTATTACAGCATAATAAAATCATAGAAAATATAACCATAAATAGTCTCTCACATATGAGAATAAAAAAAATCCATCTACTGTAGATCAGCAATATGCTCGAAGTACTCCTAGTCCTGTAGAGTCTCTGGATCAGAACCTGAGCAGACAAACTCAGGATCGTCAATAGCGACCTACGTGAGTGATAAAAATGAGAGAATATAAAGAAACATGCAAAAATAACAACAACATGCATAGCTAGGTATGGTTTATCATACTAATAATTAGTATATTAAAACAATGTTAAAGCATAGTAATATACACCACATAATCATTTATAAATTATAATTTGTCCAGATAGAGTTATGTTGTTAAAATGTTTGTGTATGTCTATTCTTAATGTCTTGTTGTTTGAAATTGATAATTAGAGACAGTAATTTGTGTTTTAGGTGGGTTCCGTGTATACCCAGAACTATGGCTCAATCACCAAGTGCTGAACCAGGTCCTACCGCTAGATAGTCAATAACAATAATAATATGTCAATAATAATAACAATATGAATAATATGGGATGTCAGTCATGCCCCGGAACCCTGCAGTAGAACCGTCCTTCGGCTGCGCAACCTATATTCTAAGTTCACCCAAAATATCAACACCGTCTCCTTTATTAATTTTCCCATCCTCAAGTGTAAGTTATCTAATGATTATGTCACCTAAGTTACTGGGTATGAACAATAACAATAACAATGGTCGTGTGACAATAAAACAATATTTTAACCAGTGACAATGGTAACATGATCCCTTTTCCCAATGTTCTTATGATCCAATTTAATATGTCAATTTCTACTATAAAGTCAAAATATAATATGAGAATCCAGTATCACATTCCTTTTTTGTAAATTTCAATAATTTTAAGTACTTTTAAATATTTTCCTATAAATAACAATTTCACAATTTTTAATAATTTCTAGTTCTAATAAATAAGTCAAGTGAATCCTAATCAAGAGGAATTTGGTGATTTCAGAATATTTAATAATTCTTTTATACAATACCAATATTTATAATCTTACAATTTTCTAAACTCTGAAAAATTCAACAATCAATTCACTGAATTAACTATTCAATAATTGCAAAAAATGGACATCCTAAAATAAACAAAATGATATATATAAAGTGAGTAAAAGAACACTCATCTGGGCTATCACGCGTCCAAACACCAATCGAAGAAATCTATATTAATATATATTCAAATTAGAATTTATCGAATTTTACATAAGATACTCTATTTGATGTTATTCAGTGTTTTTAATTAATTACAAAGGGTTTAGATCTTAAAACAGGGTTGCATGATGATGTGTTGAGTTTATAGGATTATTTAGATTTTATTTACTGATTTTTTGTGGGGTTTAAATGGTTAAAAATATGAAATTTTCTTAACGGGTCTGAATGTTGAAATAGCGGGTTTCAACTTTGAAGGCGGTGATTCAGTCCAATATGACATGTAAATACTCTCAAACATTTTCAGTAGATTCTAGAGATCATATAAATATTTATTCCTATTTTAACTTATTTTTTCAAATTTTTATCTAGTTCATAAAATTGTTTTTCAATAAGTTAACGGGTCTGTTTTGTATCTGGGTCAGGTTACAATGGATTAAAACTCACAATATTTGGGCTAGAATGAAACTAGGCTTTCTGAAATTGGGCTTCATAACATATACATATATATACATTTTTTTTCCTCCTCTGTTTTCTTGTCTGGCCCAAGGTCCCTGCTCTCGGCCTGGCCGAAAGCAGGCCGAATGATTTTTTTTTTCTATCTGTGGCCTGAGCCAGTGGGGGCCCCGGCCACTGGCCTAGCCTACATAAGCTTGGCTCGGGTGTTGTCTGCACCCGGGCCGGTAGCCCATCTCTCTCTTTTTTTTCTTTTGGGTTTGGGTCTTGCCTGACCCAATGGCGGCCCAGGCCACTAGGCCTGGCCAATTTTTTGGGGGGTGGCTGCTGAACAGAGCCCCTTGCATCTGTGCAGCAGTAGCTGCTCTCGGCGTCAGCCGAGAGCAAACCCTGTTTTTTCTTTTTCTTTTTTTTAATTTTCTTTTTTTACAACTTTAAAATTTATTTTTTTTAAGGATTTCTATAGCTTAATTATTTGATATATGATACCTTATATATATATATATATATATATATATATTATATATATATATATATATATATATATATATATATATATATAGATTAATGGGCAAGGTTCTAAATTTTTTTTTATTAATTTTCTATAATCTGATTGGGGTAATAATGTATTACTTTTATATATTTTATTTAAACAAAGGTGACATTTTTAATGAAGAAATGATTCATGGAAGGAGAAATCTAAGCATGGTAATTCCAATTTAATTGAAATTTTAATTCGTACAATTTTATTTTATTTATTTATTTTTTGAATGAGATCTAAAATTCATGAAAAACAGAAGTTAAACATGATATATCATAAATTTATAGTTCATACAATTTATCTAGATCTTAGGGGGATTTAAGTTTCATAAGAAGAATTTTAATCATGTTATATCATTAAATTCTTGTTATTGAAATTTAATTTTTTTTTTATCTAGATCTTTAGATAAGAATTTTTAAGGAAAAATTCATAGGAAGATAAATCTAATCATGACACTTTAAAAGAAATTTTTAATTCATAAAAAAAATTGATTTTACTTACATAGATTTATTCCCTAAGCCTGCTCCTCAATCTTCACGCCTCAGACACGTTCCTCCGTCACGATCAATTCCAAGGAGAGGTGAAGGAAGGATGAAGAATGTTGGGTTGAATTTCTTTCTGACTGTCGTTCTTTTCTTTTTCTTTTAAAAGAAGCAGGAGAAGAGGGTTACGTTAATATAATAGGATAAAATCTTTTAGGTTAGAATTTTTAGCAATTAATTTGTTAAGATAAGAATTTATGTTGTTAAGATAAAGACCCCTAAAGATCTCATGAGATCTTTCAATTGAAAATTTGAAATTTAAACTTTGCTTTAGGTTTTTTTGTATAATTTAGATCTCCTACCAATTACACGCCAATGTGGCATTATGGTTTAGGTATTAGAATTTGGTAAAAGGAACATGAGTTCAAAACTTGGCATAAACAAATATGTATATATATATATATTATATATATTTTTTTCTTTATTTATTTATTTTATTTTATTTAGGGTATTACATAACAAGAGTATTACAATCTACCCACCTAATAAGAAAATTTTATCTTCGAAATTTAAATTCAAGAGGAAGAATGGAGTTACCTAATCATCATGAAATAAGTGAGGGTAGCGATCACGAATAATGTCCTCTTGCTCCCACGTCATTTCTTCCGGAGATCGCCTGCCCCAAGACACCAGAATAAGTGAAATGATCTGCTTTTTCAATTCCTTGGTGGTCCGATCCAGAATAGCCATAGGTCTCTCAGTGTAGGATAAATCCGGCTGAAGCTCAAGCTCAGTATGATCCAAAACATAATTGTCATCTCGGATATACCTCCTCAACTGAGAAACATGGAAGACATCATGCACGCCATCCAAGGATAGGGGTAACGCTAGTCTATAACCCACTTGCCCCAGTCGCTCTAAAACCTCAAAAGGTCCAATGAACCTGGGACTCAGCTTCCCCCGACTACCAAATTTGGTCACTCCTCTCGTTGGAAATATCTTCAAGAATACCTTATCTCCAGCCTCGAACTCTAGCGGCCTTCTACTCAAATCTGCCAATTGTTTCTGTCTATCTCGAGCTGCCTTAAGATGCTTGCAGATGGCCCTAACTTTCTCCACAGTCTGAACTATAATTTCTGGTTCCAATAGCCGCCTATCACCAATGTCGTCCCAGCGTAAAAGAGACCTACACTTCCTTCCATACAACGCTTCAAAAGGCACCATCTTAATACTAGCTTGGTAGCTGTTGTTATAAGCAAACTCTGTCAAGTGCAAATGATCCTCCCAAGACCCCTTGAAATCTAACATGCATGCCCTCAACATTTCTTCGATAATCTGAATCGTCCGCTTTGATTGTCCATCAGTCTGCGGATGATACACAGTGCTGTTCCCAAACTTTATTGGAGACTTCTCCAGAAGTGGGACAAAAATCTAGTGTCTCGGTCAGGCACAATGCTGACTGGCACACCATGAAGTCTCACCACTTCCTACATATACTTCTCTGCTAATAACTCCATAGACTGTCCCAGTCTGAAAGGAATGAAATGTGCTGAATTCATGAGGCGATCCACTATAACCCATACTGCATTATTACCCTTCTGGCTGTGAGGTAAAGTAGTGACAAAATCCATAGTGATGTGCTCCCACTTCCATTCCAGAATTGGCAGAGGTTGAAGAAGTCCAGCCATCCTCTGATGTTCCGCCTTCACTTGCTGGCATACTAGGCACTTTGCCACATACCGAGCAATCTCTCTTTTCATCCCATGCCACCAGAACCGATGCTTTAGGTCTTGGTACATCTTTGTCCCCTCTGGATGTATGAAATAAGCCGAGCTATGGGCTTCAGCTAACACCACTTGCCTAGCCTCTCCCTTCGGTACACAAATTTTGTTACTGAAACGGAGTGTTCTACCCATATGGATCTGGATATCTGACCTAAACCCGACTTCTACTTGTTTCCTGAATTCTTGCAACTTGAGATCTCCACTCTGAGCTTCCCTGATCTTCTCTAATAAGGTTGGTGGAATCTGCATAACCATTAATTAGCCGGAAGTTATTGCCCTAATCACCATCAGGTCCATTCGCCTCACCTCCTCGAATAACTCCTTCTGTTGTGTGATCTACATTGCCATAGATGCTTCCGGCTTTCTGCTCAAGGTATCAGGTACTATATTGATCTTTCCTGGGTAATACTATGGATCAATATCATAATCAGCCATCAACTCAAGCCATCTCCTTTGCCTCATGTTCATCTCCTTCTGAGTGAAGACATACTTCAAGCTTTTGTGATCAGTGTAGATTAGCACTTGGTCACCCAACAGATAGTGTCTCCAGATTTTCAAGGCAAAAATAGTTGCTGCCAATTCCATATCATGTGTAGGGTAGTTCTTCTCATGAGGTTTAAGTTGCCTGGACGCATGTGCTATTACATGTCCATGTTGCATTAGCACACACCCCAATCCTCTTCCTGACGCATCACTGTAAATGACCATACCACCAGTCCCATCTGGCATCTTCAAGATTGGAGCAATCATCAACCTTTTCTTCAAATCTTTAAAAGTACTGGCACACTCCGCTGTCCATACATACTTCTCTCCCTTCTGGGTAAGCTCGGTTGTAGGTCCTGCAATTAGGGGTGCCACCGGATACGGATTATCCGCGGATATCCGCATCCGAATCCGCCTCCAATCTGGATACGGATATCATTTTTTAACATCCGTCAATATTCGTATCCGTATCCGTATCCGAAAAGTAGGTGCGGATACGGATATGGTAAAAGTAATATCTTATTCGTATCCAATCCGATATCCAAATGTTACATGATTCATAATGATATCGGTATGAAGAAGACTATTCTTCAATGGAATAAGGCATTAAATTTTGATATTTTGAGTTAGTGAAAAAGTAATAGTGGAAGGTATTCGATTCTTGCAAGAGCACCACAAGATATTTTGAGTATTTCGACATCAACCATGGCATCCGAATCGGCATTTAGCACCAGAGGACGTGTAATTTATTGTTATAGAAGTCAAATGACAATGAATACAATGAATGTATTGATATGTACACAATAATATTATAGTATGTATCACATTTAATATTGTAGTAGATGAGATAAAAAGAAATATAAGTATTTCTGTTTAATTTATCTATAACAATATCCATTTTTAACATATCCGATTAGTATCCGCATTCGATCCGCTAATATCCGATTTATATCTGATCCGATGTTGGCGGATACGGATATCATTTTTTCACATCCGCTAATATCCGTATCCGTATCCGTATCCGAAGGTTGGGTGCAGATATAGATATGGTAGAGGTAATATCCGATCTGTATTCGATCCGATGGCACCCCTACCTGTAATCCTTAAGAAGTCTTGCACGAACCTCCTGTAGTATCCAGCTAACCCCAGAAAACTCCTAATTTTAGTAACTGATTTCGGCGTAGGCCAATCTTCACTGCTTGAACTTTGCTGGAATGCACTGAGATGCCTTCTCTGAAAACAATATGCCCAAAAAATGCCACACTCTTAAGCCAGAACTCACATTTGCTTAGCTTGGCATAGAGCTTCTCCTGCTGAAGGGTCTGCAACACGATTCTCAAATGTTCAGCATGTTTCTCTTAGTTCTTAGAATAAATTAGAATATCATCAATGAATATTACTACAAATTTATCTAAGAATGGAGAGAACACCTGATTCATTAAATCCATAAAGATTGCTGGAGCATTGGTCATTCCAAATGGCATAACCACGAACTCATAATGACCATAATGAGTCCTAAAAGCCGTCTTTGGAATGTCCTCCTCCTTCACCTTTAGTTGATGATATCCAGACTGAAGATCTAACTTCGAGAATACCTTAGCTCCAGTTAGTTGATCGAACAAGTCATCTATCCTAGGCAAAGGATATCTATTCTTGATAGTGACCTTGTTCAATTCCCGGTAGTCAATGCACATTCTCCTGCTACCATCCTTCTTTTTCACCAACAACACCGGAGCTCCTCAAGGTAAAACACTGGGCCTGATGAAGCCTTTGTCCAGGTATTCCTGCAATTGCTTCTTCAATTCTGTAAACTCCACAGGTGCCATCTAATATGGTGCTTTAGAAATAGGGGCAGTGCCTGGGATGACTTCAATAGCAAACTCCAAGTTTCAATATGGTGGAAGTCCTGGTAGATCCTCTGAAAAACATCTAAAAATTCCTCCACTACCGGTATGAGCTTCTCTTGAATTTCTGCAGTAGCATAGTCCCCTTGCTGCTTCTGTCTGGATGTCTTCTATTCTCCAATGAACGGGAACTCGGACTGATGTGGAATCCTGAAGATCATGCTCTTATTCTGGCAGTCGATCACCGCATGATACTTACTAAGCCATGTCATGTCGAGGATCACATCATATCCACCGGTGTCTATTATAAACATATCTTTCCTTAACTGTCTTCCACAAACCTCCACAGAACAAGGCTTACATACTCTACTAGTGGTTAAAACCCCATTCCCGGTACTAATTTCCCATTGCGTATCCATATCATTACAGGGTATAGAATGCATCATAACAAATCTAGTGGATATGTGGCAGTGGGAAGCACCAGAATCAAATAACGA
The DNA here is from genome assembly GCA_038442645.1 of Agave tequilana. Taxonomy (NCBI): domain Eukaryota; kingdom Viridiplantae; phylum Streptophyta; class Magnoliopsida; order Asparagales; family Asparagaceae; genus Agave; species Agave tequilana. The sequence continues at coordinate 110,601 of JAVJIF010010612.1, forward strand.
TACAAATAGAATGGAATGAACCAAAATGGTACCTGCTACGGCTTCCTCTGATACCCCAGCTTGCTCTGCAGTCAGGTTGAAAGCCTGGCCTCTTTCACGTCCAGTTCATGTTCTCCTCTGGGCCTGCTCGAACACCTGTCGCTGTGAAGGAAGTGGAGCTACTCTACCTACGGGCACTGGGTTCCTCCTAGCTTCTTCTGATGTTGGAGGGGCAGGCATGATGCTTCTCTGTCTATTGAATGGACAGACTGCCACCAAATTATCTTCAGACCCACAGCTCAAGCATTATCGGTTCGCTGATTGAGGCCCAACCTGCACAAAAAATACGAGATTATAGAACTTAAGAAAGGAGATGTGCAAGTGCTCAATTCTTCCGCTATAGCAAGTGGCTATGCGGGTCGTGATCCACAAGGAGGGTTTGCGATGGCAGCTTTACGGTTCTTTATTGAAATCGTTAAGAAAACAAAACGATAGTTCTTCTCTGTTTTTAAGTTAAGAAAATGAAAAAGAAAGTTATAGTTAAAGTTAAGAAGAAAGCGAGAGATGAAGAAGGTGAAAAATCAAAAAACGATGAAAAGCGACTATGTACAATGAAGTGGAGAAGAAATCGTGTTGGCGATCTATACTATAGCGATAAAAGAAAAGAAAGAAAGTTAAGAATTACTTACCTAGTTTGGTGATGACTTACTTGGAAACCTGTGCAAGTTCTACCTTTGCTTCGGAGGCGTTTAACGCATAGATCATAAGCTCGAGCTCAGTCCCCGTGCACATTATATCGTCAAGCCTAGTAAGAATGAAGTGATGCGGATCTTGGAAGAGGAGAACGTCTTCATGAACTATCGCTGGCTCTCACGTAGCTTAGTTATACTTGCTTTGGATTTCACTTGTAAACTCAACAAACACAACCAAGGTAAAGTAGAAAGAGGAAGAAGAAAGCAAAACAAAAGAAAAGGAAAGTAAAGAAACGAACATAAATAAAAGTTTACCTTTATTGCTTGAGACAATGAAAGAAAAGAGGAGGGTACATCGGTGTCACTCTCAACATATGCCTCTCTCTCTTACTTACATGAATCTTCTTCTACCCTAAGCTACATACAAGTTACATAAAAGTAAAAACTAAACTACAAAATGAAAAAACTAGTCTAAAATCCTAACTCTGCATTGGCGTCCATTTTTCAGCGAAAGTACAGGCCTTTTATAGGAAAATACCCAACAACCAGGATCCCGGGGAGATCGGGGGAGCAAACGCTCCCCCTAACTCCCCAAGATTGCCGCGGAAACGCGGCTATTGCCGCGTTTCCACGGCCAGGGTGTGGCCAGGTGGCCACACCCTGTTGGTGGGTCGCGCTGGTTTGGCCTTCTGATTATATCTGGAGTTGGTTTGTCAGTTTGAGTCTCGGATTCTGACGAAATGGCCTTGGATTCTTGGTTTTAACCGATCGATTCTGAGAGGATTCTTTTCAACCGATTTTTCACCTCTTGATTTTGCCCTGATTTACTTGGTGTGAATTAATTCTGATTTAATTCAAAATTTTGGTGGGCATTGGGCTCATTTCTTTTCAACTCCTTAAAGATTGGGCCTGCAAATAAATCAAACAATTAATTAGGACAATGCAGGCTTTTATTCTATAATAAGTATGGACATATGATATTAAATATGCAATATTAGCGACCAATCACACCCCCATACCTATCTTTTGCTCGTCCTCGAGCAAAACAACTAAACTATACTAAGGATTATTAGACCACTTTCGCAGGTCGCGCGATTACACTGAGCATGTGCAACAAGCCGTTAAACCTCTAGGTTCCCCCTAGAGGACGAGTTTTGTCTCGTGAGGGTTTTCAGCGGATTATACCCACAAAATCCATAAAGAAAGAAAAATAAAGAGTTAGTATTTTTGAAAAGCATTTTGAAAGAGAAAAATATTTGAAATATAATTGTAAGATCTAAGCAATCTATAAGTTATAGGAAAACCGAATTTTTCATTCCTAAACTTAGTCTCTATTCGAAAATTTGTTATCAATCAAAGTAAGGAGTCAAATTGTGCTTCTCATCTAGTCTATTACTTTACCCTAAGTCATATGCACCTTGTGAATGTGAAAATTTTGACTAAGGGTTCATTAACTCTAACTCTTATGCCTTATTTATTTTTATATATATATACTTTTTTTTTGTGGTATTATTCCTTAGTTTTATTAGGCTTTCTAATCTGCCCATGTAACGAGCCTTTAACCGATGACTCCCAAACCAAACGGTCTTAGGGCACCAGGTGAGAAAACACCCCCAAGGACTTAAGGTCTCGAGCAAACAAGGCCACAAAACTAAGGATTTTATTATATGAACCTCTTTTAGGTGTGAATACTTATGCTTTATTAGGCACAAATACCCAGCTTAATCAGAGGATTTTTCTTTTCAAACTTATCTAATCATCTTTCGTATAAATACTAAGGCTTGCTTAGGCAAAGCACCTAGCTAGTCAATAATTAGATTTGTTTGTATATATATATAATTTTTTTTATAACTTATCTAATCATCTTTCGCATAAATACTAAGGCTTACTTAGGCCAAAGCACCTAGCTAATCAATAATTAGACTTGTTTTTTTCCCTTTATAAGGCATAAGAATCTTTGTTTTTAAACCTAAGTGTGTAAGTGTATGAAGTGTGCATATTTCATTAAGGTAAAGATCAAGACTAAATTACTTTGACAAATTATCTTCTTAACTCTATAAATCAAACAAATAATCTTATTTTGACCAAGTATAAGAAATCCTAATTTGAATTTTCCTATTCCTTAAAATTAACTTAATTTCTTACAAAAATAAGTCAAAAATATTGTTTCTATTTTTCAAAAAGTTTTTAAAAGTAAAGAAAAATGTTAATTTTGTTTTTTTTTATTTTAAAGAAAAAGAAAAGTTATGTTAGACCCTCCCCCACACCTATCTCATGCATTGTCCTCAATGTATGAATTAATGCATAGATGCATGAAAAAGAAGAAAGGGAAGGAAAATGGTTACCTTAAGGTGGTGGTTCCGGTGGTGGTCTGATTGGTCCACGAAATGCGGCCCAATCAACTTTTCTTGGGTCTCGGAGGAACCCACCAGCAATTACTTTAATATAACCCATTAAAAAGATGTATCCATAAAGGATTTTTATTAAGTATGTGACCCCATCTAATTTTCAAATTCCATAATAAATTTCGGAGTCAAATTTGTCAACCACCTCGTCCCAGAATGGAGCATGAAATGATAGAATGATTGACTTAGACTCAGGAAGTATAGGAACTAATACCGACTCAGGAAGGTGACTTAAGTCAAGTAAAGGTTCAGGAGTCGAAATAAGTTCAGGAATTGGGTCCAAGTCAAGAAATTGAAACTCAAGTCCACAATTATTTTCCAACAATGGAATGTGACTTAATGTTGGTGATTCAAGTTCATAAATGATAGGTGGGGGAATCAAAACTGACTCGAAAATATTACTCAAGTTTGGTAATAAAACAGGAGTCAATATTGATTCAGAAAGTTGAACTGGATCACAGATTTGGGAATCTAGGTCACATATCTCATTGAGTTCAATATCAAAAAATTGAGAACTTGCCAATTTGTCAATAGGATCTTCAAAAGTGTATAATTGGTCAAGTTCAATATGATCCTCAAAGATGGGTGATTCAATTTCATTATGAATTGGTACAGGATCCAATGTTGACTCCGGGAAAGGATTGAAGTCAGGTGAAGATACCGGAGTCATTATTGAAACAGGAAAAAGAATTGAATCACTAAGTTGGGGTTCAAGATCATATTCGTTCTCAAGTTCTATTTCAGGAAAGGAATAACTTGTCAAACTGTCAATATCTTTTTCAAAATTTGGAGTTTGGGCAAATTCAAATGGTTGTTCTGAAATAGAATCTTGATTTCCAAAACAACATGACTCTTCGGCTCTAACAGAATGGTAAGTGACATCAGGACGGTGGGAACTTAGAGATTCGACCATCATATCTATGTCACGATTACGAGTGTTTTGAGCCTGAGTCATGGCTTCAAGCATCTTTTCATAATTGATGGATTCATTGTTTTGATGAAAAGATGAAGAATTGTCTTGGAAGTGGTAGTGAAATTGTGAGTCCATCAGATTTTGGGATTTGTGTTTGGACTCACGCATACTCATTTCCAAAATTGATGGTTTCCTATTTTGGACGGGTGGAACTGAGTATGAATCTTGAAAATATGTGGACTAGGTAGAGAAGAAGGACAAGGTGGTTGGAAATTATGCTCGGGGGAGGTGAATCCCCACTGACTCGGTGAAGAGTTGAAATCATTATGGAAATTATAGTTATTAGATGGGGGGTATGGGTCATATTGATTCGGATAAGACCAATCCGGCACACTAGGTTGGTCAAAGTTATGATATGCCGGGTTGGTAATATCCGAAAATGAAGTCGGTGTGTAATATGGATTATTATTGTAGTTGAAAAAATTATTATTATAGTCCATATCACACAATAGAATACAAACAAAAAAAACAAACAAATAAACAAAAAAAAGAAAAAATTCTAGCCTAAGTTAGGGTAGACTTAGGACCTAGACGACTCCTAACTGGTTAGACTGTCCACGGGAGGTCTAATGTAGACTTTAACCACAAGCTAATCAGCCAGGTCAGGGCAAGGCTGGTGGGAGGTTTTCCGTCAAAGACGTTCCTTAATTAAATAACCACCAACCTTCGGGCTTTCGGCCCTCAATCCCTTTCCTAGACACTGATTTTGCAGGAGTTAGATTCCAACATTTTTCACGCTTAGGATAATCTCCTAATTGAGTCCGAGATGTCCCTAGGGCCAACGTCTACTCAATTTTAGTTAGGCTTGGGTTAGTGAGTGCTTGGAATGTGATTTTTGGGCTAAGGAAGGGTGATCAAATCCCCACCTTATCTTGTTAATGGGTTAGTGCCCTTAAGATCAATTTGTGCAAGTGTACAAGATATGTAAGATTCACTCAAAGCGATATAAATCAACCAAGAAGTGAGTCCTATGCTAAATGCAATGCATACGTACCTTGCTCCAGCACTCTTCAACAGTAAAAGTAAATGAATTGAAAAGACACGTGCCTAAAATGTAAACGTCTAATCAATTTTTAACTTTTGCAATAAACTTTTTACTGTTGATTATTAGCAGGTTTTGTGATGGCATATAAGAAATAAATAATTGCAGCAAACTAGAATTTGCAAAGCTAGCAGCCCTGCAAAAACCTGTTAGTAGTCAGCTCTTTATTGTCGCGGATCCGCGGCTTTTGCCGTGGAAACACGACAATTAAGAGGGCAATGGGTCTCTGCTTTCTAGAGCAGAGGCCCAATACCACTTGTATGTCACTGCAAACTTATTTTCCTGCTTTGCTTGCCCTGTAACCTGCAACAGAGAAGAAAATTCGTTTAGTTCTAAAAAAATTTCAAAAAAAAATTCAGATTTCAATAAAAAACATGTTACCCTCCCCGGCAACGGCGCCAAAATTTGATTGAGGCCCAACCTGCACAAAAAATACGAGATTATAGAACTTAAGAAAGGAGATGTGCAAGTGCTCAATTCTTCCGCTATAGCAAGTGGCTATGCGGGTCGTGATCCACAAGGAGGGTTTGCGATGGAAGCTTTACGGTTCTTTATTGAAATCGTTAAGAAAACAAAACGATAGTTCTTCTCTGTTTTTAAGTTAAGAAAATGAAAAGAAAGTTATAGTTAAAGTTAAGAAGAAAGCGAGAGATGAAGAAGGTGAAAAATCAGAAAACGATGAAAAGAGACTATGTACAATGAAGTGGAGAAGAAATCATGTTGGCAATCTATACTATAGCGATAAAAGAAAAGAAAGAAAGTTAAGAATTACTTACCTAGTTTGGTGATGACTTACTTGGAAACCTGTGCAAGTTCTACCTTTGCTTCGGAGGCGTTTAACGCATAGATCATAAGCTCGAGCTCAGTCCCCGTGCACATTATATCATCAAGCCTAGCAAGAACGAAGTGATGCGGATCTTGGAAGAGGAGAACGTCTTCATGAACTATCGCTGGCTCTCACGTAGCTTAGTTATACTTGCTTTGGATTTCACTTGTAAACTCAACAAACACAACCAAGGTAAAGTAGAAAGAAGAAGAGGAAAGCAAAACAAAAGAAAAGGAAAGTAAAGAAACGAACATAAATAAAATTTTACCTTATTGCTTGAGACAATGAAAGAAAGGAGGAGGGTACATCGGTGTCACTCTCACATATGCCTCTCTCTCTTACTTATATGAATCTTCTTCTACCCTAAGCTACATACAAGTTACATAAAAGTAAAAACTAAACTACAAAATGGAAAAACTAGTCTAAAATCCTAACTCTGCATTGGCGTCCATTTTTCAGCGAAAGTACAGGCCTTTTATAGGCAAATACCCAACAACCAGGATCCCGGGGAGATCGGGGGAGCAAACGCTCCCCCTAACTCCCCAAGATTGCCGCGGAAACGCGGCTATTGCCGCGTTTCCACGGCCAGGGTGTGGCCAGGTGGCCACACCCTGTTGGTGGGTCGCGCTGGTTTGGCCTTCTGATTATATCTGGAGTTGGTTTGTCAGTTTGAGTCTCGGATTCTGACGAAATGGCCTTGGATTCTTGGTTTTAACCGATCGATTCTGAGAGGATTCTTTTCAACCGGTTTTCCACCTCTTGATTTTGCCCTGATTTACTTGGTGCGAATTAATTCTGATTTAATTCAGAATTTTGGTGGGCTTTAGGCTCATTTCTCTTCAACTCCTTAAAGATTAGGCCTGCAAATAAATCAAACAATTAATTAGGACAATGCAGGCTTTTATTCTATAATAAGTATGGACATATGATATTAAATATGCAATATTAGCGACCAATCATTCGCCCATCTACATTCCTTCCGTCCATGTCTTGGTTTCTGATAGAATCCACAAATTATCGTCGGTGGGGAAGGAGTGAATGGACGCTTGCTCGCTAAGGCATTACTAGGTCTGGTTGTGGGTCCCCTGGAACCCTGGTTGAAAGGCCGCTTCAATGGCCTCGTCTGCAATCTGTTCCAATTCACCTTCTCCATTACCTGCTCCAGACCACGAGCAGCACTGAGAACTTGAGAGTAAGTCCTCAATTACTATATGACCAAAAATTTCTGAATATCCAGTCTCAGTCCCTCCTTGAATCAGTTTGCCCGATCTTCATCTTCTGCTACCATGTATGGAGCGAACCGGCTCAGTCTCAAGAACTCTGCAGCATACTCATCCATTGTCCGACTCCCTTGTCGTAAGTTAATGAATTACTGCTCCATCTCCCTCTTAGCAGTCTTAGGGAAGAGCCGCTCATAGAAGCTTTCAGAGAACCTCTCCCATGTGATAGGCTTTTCCACTCGTTCCTCTTCAGCGAGCTACCATGTTCGAGCCACATCAGCCAATTGAATCTTAACTACCTCCACTTGATCTTCAGCAAGAACACAAACTGCATTCAGAAGATTGATCATATCAACCAACCATTGCTCTGCTTCCAACAGCTTTTCTGTTCGGTAAAAGTAGCTGGCTGCAATCTCCTGAAGTCTGAAATATTCCTGGGTTTTTGCCCCTAAGAAGCCGCAGACCTCTCCATAGCCACCGTGATTGTCTGTTGTGCTGCCATCAACACATTACAAGAAGTGATGTTTGTTGCTGCTATGATTCTATCATGCCCGGAGTACCCCCCTCAAATTAGTGGCATCTTCACGAGCAGCGATGCGGACGGAGGGAAGTCGTTGAGCCATTACTCTAAAAATAAAATAAAATATTAATTAAAAAATGGTAGATGTACTTGTAGATGGATTATTAAATCCTGTATTATCAGTAAGAGCCTGACTATTTACATAATTATACACTTGAATAACCTGGCTCTGATACAAAGAAACCCTGTCATACCCTGTAACCATGTACACATAAAAAGGGATACGTGATGAGAGCCAACGACGTATTTTCAAAACAAATACGTTAAGCCTTAGTACATTAATTCAAATAACAAGGTTTACCAATTATTCCAGTTAGAAGAAATCAAATATATAATGTCGCCAAAGGTTCTACTTATTATAGCATAATAAAACCATAGAAAATATAATCATAAAAAGTCTCTCACATATGAGAATAAAAAAAATCTGTCTACTATAGATCAACAATGTGGTCAAAGTACTCCTGGTCCTATAGAGTCTCTGGATCAGAGCCTAAGCAAACAAACGCAGGGTTGTCAATAGTGACCTAAGTGAGTAATAAAAATAAGGGAATATAAAGAAACATGCAAAAGTAACAACAACATGCATAGTTAGGTATGGTTTATCATACTAATAATTAGTATATGAGAACCATGTAAAGCACAGTAAATATACACCACATAACCTTTTATAAATTATAATTTGTCCAGATAGAGTCATGTTGTCAAAATGTTTGTCCATGTTAATTCTTAATGTCTTGTTGTTTGAAACTGATAATTGGAGATGATAATTTGTGTTTTAGATGGGTTCTGTGTATACCCGAAACACAGCCTAATCACCTGGCGCTGAAGCAGGTCCACCGCTAAGTAGTCATTAACAATAACAATATGTCAATAACAATAACAATATGAACAATATGGGATGTCAGTCATCACCCAGAACCCTGCAGTGGAACCGTCTTTCGACTGCGCAATCTATATCCTAAGTCCTCCCAAATACCAACATCGTCTCCTTTATCAATTTTCACATCTCCAGGTGTAAGTTATCTAATGATTATGTTACCAAGTTACTGGGTATGAACAATTACAATAACAATGGTTGTGTGATAATAAAACAATATCTTATCCAGTGACAATGGTAACATGATCCCTTTTTTCAATATTCTTATCATCCAATAAAATATGTCAATTTCTACTATAAAGTCAATATATAATATGAGAATCTAGTATCTCACATTCTTTTTCTGTAAATTTCAACAATTTTAACTACTTTTAAATATTTTAAAGAAATAAAAATGTCACAATTTTTAATAATTTCTACTTCTAATAAATAATTCAAGTGAATCCAAATCAAGAGGAATTTGATGATTTTAGAATATTTAATAATTCTTTTTACAACAACAATATTTATAATATTACAATTTTCTAAACTCTGAAAAATTCAACAATCAATTTACTAAATTAATTATTCAATAATAGCAACAAATAGACATCCCAAAATAAACAAAGTGATATATAAAAAGTGAGTAAAAGAACACTCACCTAGGCTATCACGCGTCCAAACACCAATTGAAGAAATCTATATTAATATATATTCGAATTAGAACTTATCGAATTTTACATAAGATACTCTATTTGATGTTATTCAGTGATTTTAATTAATTACGAAGGGTTCAGATCTTAAAACAGGTTGTATGATGATGTATTGAATTTATAGGATTATTTAGATTTTATTTACTGATTTTTTATAGGGTTTAAATGGTTAAAAACATGAAATTTCTTAACGGTCTGAATGTTGAAATAGCGGGTTTCAACTTTGAAGGCAGTGGTTCAGTCCATTATGACATGAGAATACTCCCAAAAGTTTTAAGTAGATTCTAGGGGTCGTATAAATATTTATCCCTACTTTTACTTATTTTTTATCAAATTTTATCTAGTCCATAAAATTGTTTTTCAATAAATTAACGGGTCTGTTTATATTTGGGGGTTACAATAGATTAAAACACAATATTTGAGTTGGACTGAAATTGGGCTTTCTAAAATTGGGCTTCAGAGCATATACATATATATTCATTTTTTTTCTTTTCTGTTTTTCTAGCCTGGCCCAGAAACCAGGCCCAGGGTCCCTGCTCTCAGCCTGGCCGAGAGCAGGCCCAATGATTTTTTTTTGGTCTGTGGCTCGGACCAGTGGCGGCCCCGACCACTGGCCTGGCCTAAATAAGCCAGACCCAGGTGCTGTATGCACCTGGGCCGGCAGCCCATCTCTCCTTTTTTTTCTTTTTGGTTTGG